>JAAGNO010014726.1:0-12213 GCA_033439905.1 Ceryle rudis
GGGTGGGGTGCGGGGAAGGAGCCCCTGCGGTGGGCTCCGGCTCCCCTGGCCTTCGTGTCCTCCCCGCACCCCGCCTCTAGGCCGCTTCGTTTCTTCTGGTGACTTAGCAAGATACCGGGGAGGGGGCGACGGGCCCGGCGCGAATAACGATTAAAAAAAATGAGTCCGAGGCGAGGAGGCCGGCGCGTGTGTGCCGGAGAGAATCCCGAGCATCCCTTCCCCGGGTTCCTCCCGGAGGGTTTCCTCCCCTTCTCCGCTCCCCCGTCCTCTCCGAGGGCAAGGCAGGCGCTTGGCAGGAGATGGCCCAGATCTCCAGAGTCGGCCGCAGCACAGAAAACACAACGAGGGTTGATAATACAGGGGAAAGGAGTAGGTGTTATTTTAAGAATTTGTTTCGCATCCAGCCTGTTTCCCTGCAGTGATCCAGCAGGGAAAGCGGTGATAGGAGGTGGCTCAGACCTTCAGAACCAGCTGCAGTAAAAACGGGGGAGCGAGGGCTAATCTCTCCTCCTTGGGGTCATATCGCTGCCTGGTTGTCTACAGTCACACGGCCTTTCCTTGGAAACCTTTCAGTAGCAATCGAGTTGGCTAAAATGCTCTATTAATCGCTATTCTCGAGCTTTTTGTCTTGGCAGGAGGTTATATGCAGGCAGGGCTTTTGATGGAAGTAGGGGGGTGGGAGTGGTGCCTCCCTTAAAAAGTTTAGGGTTTGCTCTGCTCTGTGGGTGTGAGATTTTATAATTTTTTTTTTATGATATATGCAATTACATTTGACCTTTAATACCAGTAATAATGTGACACCTTCCCTTTCTTTGCCATAGTATCACTGGTAAAATTTCCTTGCTGATAGTACTGCAGCAGAGGGCTTGGTTGTTGCAGGTCAAGTCAATTGAGAATGAATTACCTAACCATGGGATGGTGGAAGGTTAAACTAAGCCATATTAAAAATCTTTTATTTGCAGTACAATAGTGTTTATTAACGTTTGGACATATTGACCGGGCTGAATTAGGTATTCATGTGGAGATTCCTTTAGGTGTATATTCCTATGACAGTATTGTTTATAGTATTAGGAGCGGGGGTTAAAGAACCTACATTCAGTGGCGATCGTTCCGTAAATGATTGTGCAGCATTCGGCTGGTTTTCGGAAGAGGGAGGGTCTGCTATCAAAATGTTATCCCCCCCCCCCCCCTTTTTATTTTTTTGTTAAATAGGCAAATTACGTGAGGGAACTAAACAAAGGAAATATTTTTAAATAGAAAGATTTATTGCAGATTTCTAGCTTGTTCACAAGGATCTCATTTTTGTGTGTTTCTTTTGCTGTTACCATGTTTATGGATGCTGTGTGCAGCCATTGAGCAGAGAAGAGACTGGGTGGAGTAAGGAGGCAAAGCTGCGAAATGGCTAGATTACCCTTTCATAGCTTTTTGCCTTTTTTTTTTTTTTTTTTTTTGCCTTTGCTGGGGTGGAGGAATACTAATTGCCGTAACAATGAAGTCTCTTCTTTAGGGAAGAATCTAATGGTGCAGGAACCTTCTGAAATGAAACAAATCTTGCATTCTGTTTTGAGGCTTATTTTTCTGCAGGGTGGATCTTGATTTGTCTGGCAGTGAGAAGTGACCAGTCACTGTTGCAAAGCTGGATTTTTTTTGTCTGATAACCTTTCAATTTATTGACTTAGATTTTCACTTGTTGAATTTATTTTATGTACACTTTAGATAAGAATTTTGATGTTTGTGCAGGTATTTTACACACAAGATTCTCCGAAAGGTAGAGGAGCCCCTGTATTGTTGCTTAGTGCTATTATTTGGTCGTGTAACTTCTTGGTTAGACGGGGTTATGGGTGGATGGCTCAAGACAAGACAATCCCTGCTTTCTGTGGTGACCACAGCGGAGTAACTCCTATTAGTATGCAGTCTTAATTGCATTACCCTTCTTCATATGCTGAGTTCATATAAACTAACATCTGGCGATTTTGGGAGCCCTTTTGAACAACGTGACTCTGTCGGAGCATTACCGAGCCACTCGAGTACTGCTGCATCATGGGGCAATACTGATGATTAAAGCTAAAGTTGTGTAGGAAAGGTGTTGGAACGAAGGCTTTGGGGAGTACGGTAGGGATGGGATGGAGTGCCTAGCAAGGAAGGGTTGCTTGTAGGGAGTGCTCCCCTGTTCCAGGTGTGGCTCGTGGCATTCCCGCCTGAATTCAGTCTTGATCGGAGCAAGTACAACACCAAACATAAATGAGTCTGAAGCAGGTTGAGGTTTTACTTTTTCTTGGGTCTGTCTCACTTCTGGAGTCCAGTTGTTGATGGTAGATGGCCACATATAAGACTGTGTTTGATTTTTTCATTTGCCCAAAATTAAATGAAAGGGTAGTGGCTTATTTATAAGATGTAGTCGATTCACTTAGAGGAGATGTTACAGGGTTCAGTGGATCCCTTCACTAAACGCCTCTCTCTAAAAATATGTCCAGGCTAAGAGCAATGAAGGATCCAGCAAAACACTTGCCTCCTTGATTTTTGTCCTTGATTACTTTCTGTACCGGAGCAACTTGTTAATTTCTGTTCTCCAAAAGCAAAAGGCATTAACACCAACCTTTATGACTGTACACGAGGTCTGTCCTGCGACTGTTGCTGACTCTTCTGCCTCTGCTGTTTCCTATGCTTCATCCAGCCTTGAGTGCTCAGTTTGTGTTCTTTGTCCACTCTCAACTTTTCTGTCTGTCTGGCTTGCTATCGTTGGACAGCTATTGAATTAACATCTGTTGACTGTCTTGCCCAACGCTCCAACCGTGTCTTTCTTCGAGAACTCTATAACCAGCTTCCATCAGCGCTTGTAATGCCCTTCTACCCTCTTGTAAAATATTCTGGGTGAACAATAGCTGAGCACCTATGGCTCAGAAATATACTGTGGATGGGTGTTGCAAAGTTTATTTACACCCCTCTGTAGCTGCTCCTGGTATTCACGAGCTAGAGTGGTTGGAATTAGTGTAGTACGAAGGGGAGCAGGTTTGAATGGTTTTGTTTGTCAGCTTTCTCTACTTTGTCAACTTCAGGCCCATTTTCTAAACCAAAGGCAAAGAGTGGGGGAGAGCTGCTGAAATGTCCATGAGGTGAACACTGAAATGCTTGTCAGCCTGAAAATAAAAACTGCTTAGGCCTAAATTGAGCAAATAAAGATAAAAATGACTATCAGTCATTTTTCCAGTGACTATCATTCATGGGTTGAATGGTTTTCTTGTCAGCCTGATAGGAGGGGAATGGGGCTTTTGGATGTTGTGAGCATAGGTGTTTATTAATGGGTGATGCTGCTTTCTCTTCATCTGCCTGACAGAGTAGGTTACACCTCAGTTTAAGTTTTTAAAAATAGGCATTTGCACTAAGACGTAATCTTGACCTGTTTAAAACTAGTTTTTCAAGTACATAAAGTTATTCCTTTGGAATTCTTACTGTAAACGCTGTCCAAGTCAGCAGGAGTGTGCATGGGCATCTTCTGCATGGAAGGCGTGTGCCGTTCCTGAATGCACAGTGGTGGGATCTGAGCTGTAACTGGATTATATCAGCTTCCTTGGGATGCCCTTAGCTTAGGTTGGGTTAAATGTTTGGTTTTGTTGTGTTAGTTATTTTGGAACAATGCTTTTCCTCATTCCTACTGTGTTTCGAGACTTAATGATGAGTATTACATATTAGAAACATTTGAAAGAACCATAATCTTTATCTGATGAATAATTTAGTTCTAGTTTTAACCTGGTGAACTTGCCAGGTACTGCAGGTTACCCCCAACAAATGTGTATATCTGACTTGTATCTTATCTCAGTCGTTTAAAGAAGGGCCTTTTCTTCTTAATAGTCATTGAGGCAGGATTTAATGAGGCAATGCTTGTCTCATTCGGCTTGTTTCAAAGCTCATTCTTTTTGTTTTGTTCCCCCCCCCCTTAATTTTTAACCTCATGCTGTCTTTAGGGGATTAAATGCATTTAGTTCACCGCCATGGAAGCCACCTGTCATATCACTTCATGCTGGCCTGTACTGCTAAGGAAATTCCAGAGAAAAATGCTACTTACAGAATAGGTGTATGCTGGGATCCATTTCATCAGGACTATAAACAAGAGAGTCCTCTTCAGAGCAAATCCTGTGTGCACAGCACTGTCATACTAAGCAGTATCAAGAGCACTGATGCATGCATAACTATATTAAAAAAAAATCAACATTATGAATTCAAAGTGCTTGTTAGTTAATACATTTAGAAGTACTTGAGCCATTCTCTCCTTGTTGGTACTGCTGCCAAGAGAGCTCAACAGTTTGACTTGTCTGCTTAGGGACTTTTGGGTAAGGATTGTGTTTAAATAAATAAATCTTTGTGGTAGTGATTGTGTTGATTCTGGAAGACACGTCTGATATTTTCAACGAGTAACTAGCTGCTGCAGTCCTGACAAGGTATTTCCAGTTACGGGACAATCCATCGTGGTTGAGGTTTATAGGTGGTGCTGCAGCAAATGTCTGTCCTGTAATTTTCTCAGATCCGTTGTTAAGTAGGTCCCTGTTGAGTGAGTTCGTAGATGTGCTTTCTTGAAGCATCTCTTGTTCTCCGGTGTGTTGGTGAGTCAGCTGGCAGACCTCCTTTGAGTAGGGCTAAAGGTAACAGCAGGTTTTATGACATGATACTGTGCTAGTTTACAGCTGAGATAGCGCAGTGGCCTTCATCCTTGAGATTATTTATACCTTCCCTCTTGTGTCAATGTTAATTCTTCCTATTGTGCTCCACAAATCATAAGTTCCTTTGGTTTAATTAGAGAAGTCTCTTCCTCCCCCTCTCCTGCAGATTGCCTCTGCTTTTTTTCTGCAGGGAGGTAGCTTAACGCTAAAGCAAAGGTGTTACGTTTATCCTTCTTTAAGACTAGAGAAAAATCGTTTAGAACCATCCAGCCTGTTTACCTGTGGATAAACGATTGCTCCGTCCATAAGGAAACAACGTTGGCAGTTTGCCTTGTGCTTGATTTATGTGGGGTTTGAGGTGAAGAAAAAGACTGGATAACCAATTTGGTTTATTTAGATGCTAGTGTCTTTACAATCTATTAAGAGGATGATGTCATTAATGTGAGTGTGTATATGTATTTTGAAACAGATGGTGTCTATTAAGTCAGTAATGGTAGAAGTTTTTTGTTCTCACTCAGATGGATTTGTAGGCAACCAGCACACACTTGATTGGGGGATTCTTAACAGAGGAGCTTCAACCCTGGTGTTCATCTGCAGCAGGAGAGGAGGATGGGGTTGAAGTTCTAACAGCATACATGCCATGTTGGTAACTAAATGTTGTCTAGCTAATGCTGTTCCAGCAAACCTGAATTGGATGTTTTTCGTGGTTTTGTCACACTAAGAAGGCTGGGATGAGTCCTAATGGTAGATAATTTCCAGTACTGCAGCATCACACTCACAGATTTATCCATAACAAAGTAAGAATGGAGATGGTTGTGAATATCATGGTCTGCTGCCAAGTGTCTGGGCTGTCTTGGCCCTGCTTTTTTCTGACATTGCTTCTGCGTGGGAAGGCGTTTTCCATTTCAGCAGTAAAAGAAGTAGTTCTGTGTTTGTCTTATGCTCTCTTGTCTTAGATGAGAGACCTTCCTCCAAGGAGAGCGGTTGCATGCTCCATCAGGAGAGTCACTGTGTGCGATAGATGGGAGGTGGGGGGATTCTGAGAAGGGATGCTGGTAAAGCTGGGAAGAGGAAGGGAGGTATTTCATAGGGACTGGTTCCCATAACTTCAGATCTGCCTTGGAGGCAGTCGTGTAGATGGGTCATGAAAAAGATGATGCAGCTTCTACAAGAACCCTGATTTTTTAAAATTTTTTTTTTCTCCTGTCAGATGATGCCATTTTTGGTCAACAAGTTTTGCAGATGGCTAATGGACTAACAGAATGTTCTCATGATTTGAAGGGTGGAAGTTCTGTCTGAAATTTTACCTGGATTTCTTTGTGGCTTTTACCTTCTGTTTCCAAAGCTTTAACATAGGTATTCCTTAAAGTTTACTTCCAAATGTGAATTCATTAAATTTATATATGAAAACCAATTATCTTTGTTAACACATTTCCAATTTGTGGGTAATTTAATAATTGAATTATTTAAATTTGGGTATAGTCCTGTGACTTCCTTTACACTTGTAAATCTACTACTTAATTCTTCAGGACAGAGAAGTATGGGGAGAAGAACTGAAAAGGGCAAAGTTCAAATCCAGTGGATGACTGACTGGTCACCAACCGTGAGAAACCATTTCAAGTACACTTGCTCTTCTCTTGGCCAAGAGAAAGTGACTTAAATACAGTGTCCTGGCATTGCTATCGCTAAATGTGTGTGTTGTTTGACCTGGCAAAAATGATGTTGAAAAATACCCTGCTGAAGGCATCTGGATAAACCAGGACGTGCGTTGTGCGTTTCTCCAGGTAGCAGCCTGTAATATTGAGCCCACTGTAACATTTTCTGTCCTCCTGCCTTCTCCCTTGGTCCATTCTTCTACCCCTCAAGAAGAACACCCCCCCCTGTGTCTGACAAAAAAGTGATTCAGGTTACCAGTAAAATTCAGTGAAAACCCAGTGGGGGTTTATATGAATTTAACACTAATTTTGTGAAATAATTCCTTACTGTCGTATCACTATCACAACATACTAAACAGCTTGAAGAGTTCTAGGTCCCAAACTCCTTCACACATTTTAAAGGTTTCTTTTCTACTGCAGCCTGCTGTTTTTTCCAGGTTGTTCATTTATTGGTTGTTAAATTTACCTGCCTTTTTACACAGAACTGAACAGTCAGGCTCGAGGGAGGATGTTTTCACTTGTATTCTACCAAAGTCTGCACACAGACTACAGGCTTGAGTGGTGTCCTGGAAGAAGCATGAAGGCATTAAGTGATGTGTAGTGCCTGTGCTTGAGATATTTCTCCCGAGAGTTAATTGTATCGTTCCTATATCAGAATTGCAAAACTGGAGTGATGGAGGGAAGACAAATGTCAAGATTGAATTAATATAAAGACTTCTTTTCCCCAAAAAATATTTTCCCAGCACATTTGATCCAAATATCTCAAAGTCACATGGTGTTGGTGTCTGGGAAGGTAACAAGACCAAAGGTGTCTTTTGCTGCTTTACAGTCCTAAAGGTAGGTCCTGCCAGAGGTCTGATAAGTAGCGATTATACCTTGAAAGAATATAGGAAAGAGACGGGTGTGTAAGGGCATGTAAGTTTATTTCAAAATTCACATCTCCGATTAGGGCAAAAATGCATTTATTTAGGGACCATGCAGTGCAAAGTAGTTAATGTGTTCCTTTCTTACAGCATCTTGATGACTTTTCTTGGCATTATTTTTCAGATGTAATTACAACTGCATTCCGAGCCTTTGGAACATAGGCACTATATCTGATCTGCTATAGATTACTTTCTGCTTCCCCATGGATTTATTGTTGAATTATTTTCAGGAGTAAACTACAGTATCAGGTTTTTAGCAAAGTCAATTCAATTAACCTATAAAAGTAGGTGAAATGGATAAGAAAACAGGCGCAGGACTTTTTTGTGTGTGTGTGTTAAAAATAGATTTGCTTTGATAAACCTTTAACTGAAGTGAAATAGAAAGTATATTTGGTAGCTTACTACAAAATGTGAACATACCCTGCACATAATGCTCTATTAAGCCTGTATTGGTACACTTGGCAGAGCATTTGTGTTGAAGACCTACGGGCATTTTAGGACTTCCCTTAATTGCAGAATAACAGGCTTACTAAACACGTGAATTAAAAATAAGGCTCAGAGTTGTAATTCAGATCAGATTTGCTTTTTGTTTTGTTTTACCAAATAAGATGGTAGCTGGAGCTCACTTTTTCATAATCCTTCAGCTGGCTTTCCTGATGTAGGCTGAGAAGTGGAAAAAAGATTAGCCTGGCTCATAAATGAGTGGCTTTCTTGTATTCTTCAGCTCATCCCTGCTGGCTTAGCAGGTGATGAATTCTAACATTTTCTGGGGCAAGGTGTGTTTGCCATGCTGTCAGGAGAACCTCTTGGCTGTTCTCTTGGGATTATACCGTATTTGTGCTTTTCTGCTGTAACTGGGGGTGAGATGAAGGGGGGGGAGAACTGGATGTTTTATTTTACTTGTTACTGTTTTTCTTTTCTATGGAAAGATGGTGACAGATTTCGAAGAAACCTTTTCAGGTCATAGTAGTTATGCCCAAGAAATATGAATTTTATGTCACTTTTAATTAGATTTGTATTTAAATGGCAGCTTCTGTGGAATCTGTTTCTAGTGTACATTTGTGGGAAGAGTTGTCCTATTCTGTGGCTTGAGTTTTTGCTAAAGCAGCCTTTTACTTACTGCTTTAAAACAAAATCAGACCATTAAAAATTAGTCTATGTTAAAAGGCAGGGTTCTTAAATACTTACATACTTGCTAGAATTTAGCAGTATAATCTAGAGGTGTAAGAGAACAATTCGTTTAATCTAGTTCTCCCATGAAGGGCTGTAGCTCCAGTTGCCTGCAAATGTTCACAAATAACCACTTTAAATCTTGTTAATATGTTATGAAACAAGATACAGTGTTGAAAAACTTTGTAAGGCTCTAACATTCCAGCTGTGTAGCACGAGACAACGCAACAAGAGTTTCTACTTTATGAATGTATAAATGGATTGCCTTAACTTTAAGGAATTCTGTAATTTCATTCTGGTTATATCAATTCAGTTACTTCTTTTGGTGGCTCTGGTCTCTGCTACCACTTGACAAGTGACTGGCCTTTCACTGGGGTTGAAAATTTATCTGAAGAAAGGAAGCTAACTGAACTGGGATTTCAGCTGCATTAACAAACCGAGAAGAAAACAAAGAGTTTTCTTTTGGGTAAAAAAAAAAATAAATCTTTTAAGAACAGTAGAACATGCGAGAGAAACCACTTGAATGTTGGTAGCACGTAGCTGGATGCTCAAACCTGTTTTGAGTTTTATACAGGTTGATGGAATTTTAAATGGTTGCAAATTAAGATTTAAATCTGAAGCTAAATCCGGGCAATCTAAAACTCTGTAATTGCTTTCACAATGTGAACCCAGCTGTGTGTTCCTTGTGTCCATAATGGCTTAGATGCCCTTTTAACACCCAAGTGCTTACTGCTAGGTGTGCCCAACCTGACAGTCTGGGAACGTCATCTCAGATTTTGTCTCCTTCAAAGAAACATTCTCGTAGAATATTATTACAGGCATGATTCTGACATCATAATACTTAGAAAACAAATGGTATTGTAGTTGAGTTTATTAAGGTACTAGGATTCTGCAAGTAAGAGCAAAAAATTGTGGATCTTAAAGCACGGCAGTGCCCAACTCTGAGCTTTCAGAGTTGAACGGTGTTGGTCTGTTCTGTATCCACCGATACATTTGCTCTTTTTTTTGTGCCTTTATGTAATTTATCTCTTCTAATTTTGGAGATAATGAGCTACAGTTCTATGTTCAGTGTTTTTGTGGGGAAGACTGTTTCTGGATCCTAAGTAATGGTCATTAAACCTGCAGAAATTAAAGTTCCTGGAGGAGCTATGGATGTGCGTTGCAAGATCTGCAGTAACAGATGGGTCAGTGGTGGTTCTTAGGGTACTAGACAGTAGAAGCAGGTGAACTTGTGGTGGAGCTGATGTATTTAACTGTTTACTGCTGCTGCCAAAGTTGTGAACTAAGGAACAATGTTGAAGCTCATTTCCTTGGTTTAACTCATAACATAAAACATAAAATACAGGAGGGAAAAATGGGCCAGTGGGAATTATGGAGATAGGAAAAGTGCTTAAGGACATATTAAGGCTGATGGACTGCTTTCTGTACTAGCAAGTACACCAATGTTTCTGTAGACTTGAGGACTTAAATTACCTGAATGATGAAGTTTTTGAGATTGCAGTGGGTGAGATTTTGATTTTTTTGATCTTGATTTTTTTTTTTTTTAATTTCAGTGGGTAAAGATTTTTGAGTTCCATTCAGTCAGACCCACCTCTCATCATGGTGCTGATGGGGATTTTCTTGATGATTAGAGCTCTGGTTTAAGTAATCAGAGTAAATGTGAAAGAAGATGTAAAGCTGAACTTCCAAAACTTGTAAAGGCCTTACAGTGTAATAAATCTTTCTCTGCATTACTCTTTGCAGCTTTACTGAGGTGCAGTGTAGATGGATCATACCATAATTGGGAGTCATCGTTACTGTAACTTTTTCTGAAATGAGTTTTGTTAGTCAGTTGAGCCCATTCAGTGATTGGTTTATGGTGTCGATCCCCAAGCAGTCTTTTTGACAGGCTTGATGGGAGCACGGGAGAGACAACGGAGATCTCTGAGCTGATGTTGCTGATAAAATACTGATGAAGATAAGGTTGGTTGTGATGGCAGAGTTTGGTATCTCAGGGTACATTTATGAAAATCTTCAGATTTGGAATGGCTTCATAAGAACTTAGTGTGAAACACCCTGTTGATGGCAACGTGAGTGACAAAAGTTAATGAGCGTGGTTCTTGTGCTGGCAGCACTGAGTGCAGTCCTTCTCATGGTGTGGCTCCCGCAAGGCAGTTCAGAGGACAGAAGCCCTCGCTCTTTCTGGGGTGCTGCATCCCAAACTGAACTAATGCCTTGCAGAGACCAGTGTAGCATCTTACTGAAGGTACCATTTATATCATGAGTTAATAACTAGTAGCTAATGGTTCTTTGACATCCGTATTTATGGCTTCAATTTCGTCACAGCACAATGTATGTGTTACTTTGAAAGAGTTCATTGGTAACCTGCCACATAGAGATAAAACCTTCCTATTAAAGCTGTAGCAATGAGTGCTAAATGGCAATAGCTGAACAAAATCATAACAATAGTAAAACAAAGGGCTTAAATGAAATAGAAAAAATAACAATATTTCTGTCTTGCTTTAGAATATTTGGATGAGCTGTAGTATCTATGGGTTTCTGCACAGTAATTAACAGCAGTAATCAATAAATCAAGGGTTAACTATTTCAGTAGTTAAAACTAAGAAAGCAGGCTGGTTTTGATTTTAAAACCTTTGGTCTTTGAGTGTGTTTGAAAATTTCTGTTTAGTCTCATTGTAGGATTGCAAAGTAGATGATCAGCTTGAAATAGATAAAAGCAAAATGTAATCAAAATTTAGCACTGTTTAGCATCCAGTGTACTCTGATAAGAAAAATCATAACTGAAGGAATTTAAAGACTAAATTTGATATTTTTTTATGTGTAAGAATGGGCAGTTATTGGAATTAAAACTACTAAAACTTTGCTCTTGTTTGGTGCTACTTTAGGTAAATGAATGGGTATTTTTGGTAGGTTGAGACTAAAATGCTGAAGGGTTAATTGGATTCTGTAATCTGTTTCTCAATTATATTTGGAGAATACTTATGGAAAATAGTATTTAAATGTCTCCTGAAGCAGATACGAACACCACCATAGAAATACCTGTGTGCTAGGGCTTATCATTTCTAGGCACGATGTCTTATGGACTGAGGGAATTCTGACTATCTCTTTCCTGAGAGTGATTTATTTTCCACCCTACCTCCTTCCTTTGCCTGTATCTGTTTAGCTGTTACGCTTTGAATGCCTGCTACAGCTGTCTCAAAAGAGTTGAGCAGCTGAATTCGTTTCATTTTGCTGTTCGTGCATCTTATGAATGTTTCTCAGTTCTCTCAAGTTATTGAAAACTTTTCCAGTAATCTAGCAAACACTTGAACCACACTGATACGCATCGGCGTAAGGACCTGCTGTTTAAAGCGAGGAAGAAGCTGTCTTTTGAATTGTTGGAATGTCTGAGTCACCTTCAGGAAGAGGGTGGTTCCTATACAGTATCAGATATATGATGTCCACTTCAAGTGCGAAGTTGGACTCAGCTGGGTGCCTTGATGCTAACCAGTTGCAAAAGGTATGTATTTAGTCACCATGAGGGTGGGACCATCTTTAAATGCAGGCTGGGTGGAATCCTGAGCCTCAAAGCAATTTCCATAGGAGTACAGGTGTCCTCAGCGCAGTGCAGGTGAGTGTTGTGGTGAGCACAGCTGGCTCCAGAAAAAGGCTGTGTGTGGTGAGGCTGAGGAATTTCTGAAGCGCCGAGCTGAGGAAGATGGGAGGTGATTCTTGGACATGAAGACACAGAGGCTCTTCCACTTGGCACAGGGTTTGGAGCAGAGGCTTCCCCCCATCCTTGAAGCGAGCGGGCATGGCAAGGAACCGTTT
>JAAGNO010014726.1:12283-61463 GCA_033439905.1 Ceryle rudis
TGAGGTGTTACCAAAACTGCATGCTATTTTTTTCAGCTGTCATACAACTGACATAATTATACACTATTTATATAGGACCTTTGAGATCATAAAGTCCAACTGTTAACCCAGCACAGCCAGGTACACCATCAAAACATGTCACTAAGCGCCACATCTGCATGGCTGTTAGCAGAGCTGAGGAGGATGTTTCATGCAGTTTTTGAATGGTTCGTGTTGTTTCATACCCGGACTGCAGTGGATAGTGTCTCTGATCGTTCTCCCACCGGGTACCTGGATGTTCTAGAGAACAGAGCAGATACTCCTCCTGGCAGTAGAGGAAGAGGCAAACATCTGATGGGTCATACCTGGTCCAGGGTTAGCATTCAGCCAGGTCTAACTCCCACTTTAAAATGCTTATAAAGACGGGGGTTTTGCTGAGAACACTTGTAGCCCACTTCTGTTGCAGGATTGTACGTAAGCCCAGGCTTGCCACTCTGTGCTTTTATATACGCAGGCTATTGATATGGAATCAAGTAGGTCTTAAGTTAGAAACAAACTTTTTGCAGAGTTGGTGGGACTATTAATAGAAGGCACATCCTGTTTTAATTAGTTGCTGTTAGTCCATGGATGGCTCTAATTAAGTTGAGGGGTTTTTTTCTGTACTTAACAAAGAACAAATTAAAGTTTTCAGACAAAGACATTTTTTTTTTCTTTCAAAAAAGATCAACTGCTGTTTTGACACCACTTTATTCACAGTATGCTGCTGACAGTAAAAAAAGAGGGATTTTAGGCAAGATTTAATGAATAGGTGTTTCTTTGTGATCCCCCAAGTGTTCTCCTTGAACACTTGCTTCCTCTCATTACTGAGGTTTGCGGTGTGTGCGCAACGTGGTGGTGACTATAAACCTTGACGGGCAACGGAGGAGGACTGGTTAGTCTTGCTCCACTGAGCTTTGTATGTCATGAAGCCTTCTCAGGCTACAGGAAGGCAACGTGCAGGGCCAACGTGCATCCGTTCCAGGCTGTTTCTAAATGTGGCGCGGGTGTGTAATTAAAGTTGGGTCCTTTGGGGCTTTTTGGTTCTGGACAGTTTTGCTTGAGTGGGTTTTGTTTGTTTGAGGGGTTTTGGCTTGTTTTGTTGTTTTGTTTGTTTTTTTTCCTGTTTGTTTGGTTTCATTCTTTTTGGTTTGTCTTTTGTTGAAGGGTGCGCGTATGAAGGAGGCTGCCCTAAAAGTACTTTGCCTTATATTCAGGTGCCTTTGTAGTTAAAAAGTCAGGAATACTGAGAAGGGTGCTTGGAACAGACACTTTTCAGAGAAGTGAGATACGGTAGATCTGTTGATTGGTAACTTACCAGCTGTCATTCGCTAATGGCAGAAATAGCTGCTTTGCCCTGTAGCTGTTGACATTTTTCTAGTACTAAGATCCATTTCTGAGCAACAATTCAGAGTTAGAGGGATGGAGCAGGTTGCTGAGTGTTAGGGATACAGGAGGAGATGTTTTCGGTCACTTTACATTTGAGGAGGGTAAAATGCCTTTCTAACTAGATAACATGTCAAGGATGGCCTCATAAACACAGTTGCTGTTATTTTTAGGCAAGTGCTATGGTTGCGTCTCCTAGGCACGATGACAAAATACTGGAGTGTGATTTTTACTGGAGTTACTGCACTGATGCTGGATTTATAAGGCATTCACTGCTTGGTGGTTCATAATACAAAAAACACCTCTGGATTTGATGCTGTAATTTTTAGCATGGCAGTACTACAGACGAGTTTTGGAAGTTCCTATCTTTGTGCTCTGCTCTTCAGTGCTTCAAACAGTGTTTCAGTGTGTAAAGAAGTGCCTTATTTTGTTCTTCTCCACAATGTTTATCACTATGGAAAGCGTTGCTATGTTCATACTGACGTGCAGAGATTCAGCCATTATAAGCCTCGATTTTTTCCATACTTAAATTTATAGCAGCATTGCCCTCTAGAGGGCACTTCTTCGGATCATTTCCATGTTTTTTATTATTATTATTATTAACTAGAGTTCTGTTAATTTGTATGCAATACTCCTACTGTGTAGTGAAGAAGATGCATCTCTGGAAAACTGGTTGTCTGCAGGAAGCGAGGTATGGGAAAGAATAAGTGAAACGTTTCCTTGTTCTCTGAAAGGATGTAGCCTGTGCTGTCAGTTTTCAACTGAATTGTTTCTGAAATAGCTATTATTATGAGTGAAGAGGTCAAACTAATTAAATAATGTCTTGCCTGTTTGGAGCACTTCTGTCCTAAATGGCTCGCAGTGCAGTTACGGAGTACAGCATTTGATGTGGAAAATCCACCAGCAGAGTGAAATACAAACAACTTGCAGCTTAAGCTTCTTTTGAAGCAGACAGCAGAGCCTACATAGGTTTAGAAACAAGCTCCTGATCCCCTGTGATGGATAAGTAGACATTAGTGATATGAGCTTAGTGTTTTCTTTATTCTTTTCAAATAAGAAAGGCTTTTGTTTAAAACGGTCTCCTTGGCAAAATTGTCATTCAGTTTTATAGTGAACCTTGTGTACCTGTATGTCTGGTGGAGAAGCAGTAGGGAGAGGTGGGGGGAACACGTGTTCCTGGAGCAGCTGGTAGGAAGTTCACAAACCCAACTGCTGTCTCCAGAGTCTTTGTGTCTTGTCGAGTTCACTTTATCTTGTTGCTAAAAGCTGGTTGGTCAGACTTGCTAAACGGCTTGAGTAAATTACGTGTTCTATACAGACTCTTGTCAGGTATGCAAGAAATGCCATCTTCAGCACTTTTCATAATCGTGTTGCTTACAAAAAGAGAACTTGCAGTGCAGAAATCAAAAGACAGTGCTGCTAACACGGTTTTGGAGGTGTCACCTTGGCGAAGATTAAAACTGTCCAGTTGAAGTAGATTGTACACTAAAGTCGTGTTGCCGAATAAGATGATTTTAAATAGTGTGGGAGGAAAAAATAAGTGATTTGTGAAAGGCACAGTTCTGACTGACTTGAGTGCTATCTGGAATATGTCCAGTGTCAGCGGCATTCTGAACTAGCTTGTGTTGTCAGATGGGTAGTTGTCAAGACACGGTCTGAACGCAGCTGAAGGAACGGGCTTGTGGCAGCTCTGCACCCTGGTAGTTGTGCTGCTCCGATAAGATGGGAGGTCTGTTTAAAAATTTGTTGGACCCCAAGTATGAGTGAAATTAACTGTAAGCAACCCATGTTAATGGAAAAAAGCCCCTGTAACTAGAATAGAAAAAGTAATTTGTCTAATGTAATTTTGTAATAATCTACCTGTAAAAGCCACGTGCTGAGTTATAGCTGTAGTCTTCAAAGATGCTGTCTGGGTAAATCCTGCCTAATGTGATGCCACAGATGAACTGCAGTGACAAAACGAGTGTGCCTGCCTGGTTGGTTATGGCTTGAAATGTGCCGCAGCACCTGCCACAGACCCTTTCTGGAATGTTCTCTTTCCTTCAAGTCTTCCCTCAAAGCTTGAAAGATACAGGAGGGTGTTAGTGGGTCACTAGTGTGTGTTGACAATTAACTGAGTGAACCTTGCTGGGTTTAGTTTGAAGAGATGAATTTACAGAAGATTTAAAAAAAAGTCTAGCATAAGGATAGAGGATTTGGGGGATAACTTTCTGGTAGTGAGTGCAAAAAGCAAGCTCTTTACAGTGGGCCTAAGTTCTTTTCATGACAAGAAAAGATGATGGAGTCGCCTACAGACTAGAACTAGATGTCTCCTGCAGCTCCCTCTTTCTTGGAGGAGTAATGGCAGGAGGAAGAGTAGTAAGGGGAGTGTACAAGTCTGTCCAGGTCAGAGATGTGCTGTAAAGGCATAATCCATGCTAGCAAAATAAAATTTACATTTTTAGTCAGTTGTTTCGTTCCAGCGAGGTGTTGCAGTCTGAGTACAGAAATCATGTCAGCCCACAGTGACTGGATGCTTATTTAAATGAAATTAATGATGTCTTTCTCTTCTTTCTAGATGGATTGAAACTTCTGTGCTGAATGTCTCCAGATTTTCTACTGGATTTCACATCTGGGAAAATACTTTTGATTTAAGCCACTCTGGCAGACTGAATTTTGGATCCAGGGTTCATAAGACATTAGATCTTCAGGAGGCAGCCACTGCTGAATCACGTTAACCTGACATCACAGCCACAATGGTGCTGTCACAAAGGCAACGAGACGAACTGTAAGGAATTGTTATTTTTGAGTTTGTCACATTTTCATTGAACTTTCAATATTAACTTCTGCTACAGAATAGATTTTACAGAGTGATTCTGCTTATATCAATCAAGGGCCGTGTATTATGGTTTAGATCTCTGTACTCTTATTTTTGATGCAACCCCTGGTGTTTGATAATAGAATTGTGAAATGGTGAAAACAGTGTTTAATAGTTATTAATGGCATTAAAAAATTGATTGTTAAATTTGCTATAATTTATTATCTATATGGTTTTGACTTCAGTCATGAAGTTATGAAAGTGTTACAGTTAGCAGCAAGCACGTTACATACAATATATGCTCCAAACCGATTTGTGAATTCTGCTTTTATCTTGAGTAAATTCTGACACTTTTTTGCTACTTTAGTCCTGAATGTAGGTAAGGATCTGATCAGAATGTGCTACATTGTGATCAGGTTCCATGCCTAGGTGTTTTACTGGATTGGAGACTTAGATGTTGATCATGCTTTTTTAAAAATAAAAGTCTGAACCAATTCTTCTGCTCCTATTCAGAACTGTGGCTGAAGACACTGTTCTTTGTTTTCTAGAAATCGAGCAATAGCAGATTACCTTCGTTCTAATGGCTATGAAGAGGCATATTCGGTTTTTAAAAAGGAAGCTGAGTTAGATGTGGTGAGTTCAAATGAGATTCTTCATCTATCTTTTAAGAAGAGTTTATACTTTTATGGCATTTGTGTCTGTTCTGAACATGTTTATCTATTGTCTACCCACAAGCTCATGTGGTTTTGGAACTGGAGGTGATAAACTCACAGCTTATTGCCTTGCTGTAACATTAAAAAATAATCATTTGATGACATGCATTTTTTGAGTGAAACTCTTGCCTTTATCTTCAGTTAATGATTTGGGCATACTTTTAATTCTGGTTTTGTGTGTCTGGATACTATTCCTCTGTACAATGCTGAGTTTTTCCTGAAATGGCATTTTAAGGATCCAGGTCCTATGAGGGCCTAGATATTTCTAGATGAAAGGTGCTAGAAAACAAAGCTGACAAAAGGCAACATGAATGTATAAGAAAGGTGACAGGAGATGGAATTCAAGGAACCTCAAAGACGTGACCCGTCATCAGACTCACTTCAGCAGCTCCATGCAGGGTAGAGCAGCCCTTGTAAGGGCCGAGGCTGTGAGAGCTGGCACTGTTCAGCCTGGAGGAGAGGAGGCTCAGGGCATCTTGTTGCTTATCAGTACCCGATGGGAGGGTGTGAAGATGGCAGAGCTGGACTCCCCTCACTGCTGCTAGAGACAGGACATGAGCCAGGGAGCAGAAATTGAAACACAGGAAATTCCATCTGAACATAACTTTTTTTTTTTGTTCACTGTGGGATTGATTGAACACTGGAATAGGTTGCCCAGAGAAGGTGTGGAGTCTGTCCCTAGAGATGCTGAAAACCTTACGGGACACAGTCCTGGACAGTCTGCTTCAGCTGCCCTTGCTTTGAGCAGGGAGTTTGGACTTCATTGATCTCAAGAGGTCCTTTCCAACCTGAACTATTCTGGTCTTAATATTCAGAAGGATGTGTTTAATTTTAACACATCTTGTTTTCTGTTTCCTGCTGTTGTGTCCATCTCCTCCTCCCCTGCCAGAAACTCATTTCCTTAACTGTGCTTGTTCTTATCATGGAATTCTGCATAAAAGCATAAACTTTCTGCAATCTAAAATTAGAAAATTGAAGACTCTTCCTTGTAACCGGATTTGAAATGTTCTCATACTGTGCAGCTTTGGAGGCTGACTTCACATAGTAATGGTTAAGGAACTGGAACGCAAAACCCGATTGCTTTAGTCCTCTCCTTTATTGTCCAGAGCACATGGTGAAGTCTGTCTGGGGATGGGGTCAGTACTTAAATCATTGCCTAGAACTGAGGCATGCCAGTTGGGTAACGCAAGCCTCAGTAGTTAATGGAATCGCCCACCTCCGGTAAGCAGCTCTGGTTTATTAGACTGTACCAATGCTACTGACTTAGACCAGTCCTCTTGGTTTGCCTTCGTAACAGGTGATTCTTGGTATGATTTTTAAACTTTCTGCTTACTAGTACTGGATATATGCATTCCATCTGAACTTGAGCTTCTCTGGATGCAGCTGGGTTGAGCAGGAAACTTCTGCGTGCTGACTTTTGATAAACCTTCGCCTTTTCTCTATATTAAATCTTGCATTATTCTTTTTCCAAAATGCTTGGTTGAAGTTTGACTTAATTTCTCCAATCTGCTTCCAGTATCTAATAAATAAGTAGAAATGACAAATTAGAATACCATACTTATAATTGAAAATCCTAATACCATTCCCTTATCTGCCTTATCTATCAACCTAATTAAGTCTTCTCTTCCCAAAGGTTAAAAAGGCAATCTAAATAGGCTAGGTGGTCCGGAGGGAAATAGAAAATGCAGTTGCTAAAAGTTCCACTTGTCTTTCTTGAAAAAAATCTGAATAGGATGGCGCTATACGAAAATGATAAAAAAAAAGTTAAAGGCAGAAATTATTTCAGTAAATTGGAAGGATTCAAGTATAGCTTTACACAAAAGGATTTCATTTTTTGTATTGATTATTCCTGCACATAACTCCAGCTTTTACAAATACCCCTGAAGTAGTAGGTTAATATCTGGTCTCTGACTGAAGGTGGCCAATCCTCAGAGCTTTTATGGAGTAAGCCATGGCATTGTGATTTCTCCCCATGCTATACTTCATCTAATTTAGAATTATTCTAGTATGAGGTTGGAACTTTCTACATGGAGAGAAAGTGTGCAGCATTTAATTATTCTTCTGTGGCTCTGATGTTTGTTTCCCTGCGCTGCTTTTCTTTGTCTTTCTTCTGTTGATAGGTGGGAGGGGAAAAAGGAAGAGTCATCCTTCAGCTTGAACAATAACATCAGCGGTTCATTGTTGCTTCTCAGCTATTCTTTAGAGCCCAAAGGAGGAAAATACTTAGCAGAGGAGAGTTATTCTTCATTAGAGTTTCATTAGAGTTGCAAAATAGGTGTTGATTTCTCCAGTATCTGAGGTGATGTTCAGTAGGTCAGGTGTGTAGTCTGCTTTCTGCTTCAGCTACTGCGGTAGAGATTCAGGGAGACTGGGCTTAATGCACAGCTTTGAGAAAGTGGCACAAAATAGTGAATCATATGGTGCTGACTTGAGGTTAATTCTAACCAAGCTTTCAAAAAAAAAAAAAAATCAGGTTTATTTTGGGCTAACTGGTTTTCAGGTGAGATGGTGTGTATGTGATCCTACTCTGCCAGAGGCTGCCACTACCAAGCAGGGTGTGCTTCTCCCATGGGAGAAGCGTGTTGTGCTGCCCAGCAGCAGCGCACAGCCTGACCTCCGAAGGTGTGAGTTCATCAGCTCCTGCTGCTCTAGCTGGTGGACATGAAAAAGGAGGGTATCTCTGAGAAACTACTTACACTTCTGTGTATCCTGGTCCCTGCAGCCAGCGTGTGCTGTCTGCTGCTGGGTTTTGGAAGAGCTGGTTGGGCAGAGAGATGAGGGGAATCCTGTAAGAAAATATGTCACGTTCTCAGATACGCAGAGCACTTATACTTTAAAGTAATGAAGATGGAAACCAGCATAGATAACACTCCTGGCTTCTGGATTTTGTTTGCAGAATCTAGCACCATTAATCTGTACTGCTGCAGTGTTGTATGAAAAAAAGAGGTATTAAAATATTTTCTTTTTCTGTGTATATAAATTGTCACTATTAAAATTTGAAGTGTAGTTGTTCTGTTTAACTAGTAAAACTCAGTTTTATTCTTGAATTCCTCTTTCTGTGATCAAGAGTTTTTTTATTAAAATGAGTTGTTTATGTTGCCTTTGAAGAAACACTTGTACAGGCTTTAGAACTAGAATTTATAAATTTCAATGCTTCTTCTCAGAATGAAGAGTTAGATAAGAAGTACGCTGGACTTCTGGAAAAAAAATGGACATCTGTTATAAGATTACAAAAGAAGGTAAGTAGAGATCTGATGGATTTACGTGTATAAAAAGCTATGACTGAAAGCAAACGTTCATCACTGAGCAGAATGATACGTTTTCCTTGTTGGGCAAATGCAGGGTTTAGAAAAGATGCCTCAAAGATGAATTTTGAGGAGTTGAGTAGAGAAAATGGCTAAATGCATGTGGTAGGAAATGTTTATGTCTCTCGGTGCTTGCAGAGACGTCCACTTGGTTTCTTTATAAAAATTTCTTGACCAGTTTATGGATTGCATGTGCAGCTTCTGAAGCTGGAAAGGAAAAGAGGGGCCTTGAGGCAGTTTGTGAGTGGAAAGATTGAATTAGCTGTCTCCAGAAGGCTTGACTGGTTTATAAAGAGGGTAACATCCTTTGCTTTGGTCGTTGCATTGAAGGGAAGAAACCATTAACTCCACTGCATTAGAGCAAGTGATTCCTCTGCAAGTGGACGGTACAAAACTCTCTTTAGCAATGCTTCAATGGATCTAGAATGTATTAAAAGTGGGGAAAAAAATCCAACAGAACAGTGTGCTAACAATAGATCTATCTATTGTGAAGGTTAATGTAGCCAGGGGTTTATTGCCCTTCAGTTTCTCTGCTGTGGGCTAACAATCCTGCCATCTCAGGGCTACAAACCCTTACTGCAATAGTAGCATAACTCTTTTAACACAACCTCTTTCAATTGTTCTGTTTTGGAAGTTGGAGAAGAATACATGATTAAATTATTAAAGAATAAATTACTAAATTAGGTTTCACTTATAGAAATACCAAGACTATTGAATGCTGGTGATCAGTGGGTCCATGTGATCTTTGCTTTACTGTGAGTTTGGGAGCCGGCTGATATTTGGATTATTAATGAGTGAAGGTGAATTAGATCTTACATCAAATGAGAAATGAATTGTCTCTTTAAAATTTATAATCTTAGGTAATGGAATTAGAATCGAAGCTGAATGAAGCTAAGGAAGAATTTACATCAGGTGGACCTCTTGGTCAGAAACGAGACCCAAAAGAGTGGATTCCTCGTCCTCCAGAAAAGTATGCGTTGAGTGGACACAGGAGTCCTGTCACTCGAGTAATTTTCCATCCAGTTTTCAGTGTTATGGTTTCTGCTTCAGAGGATGCCACAATAAAGGTACGTGTGTGCTATCAAACATTAAACTGAGCAAGCCAGAGGGTGTGTAATGTGTAACTTCAGTACTTCAAACTGGACGGGGGTGTGCTGGTGGCAGTTTGTTTCAGGTCCTGCTTTCGCTTCAGTGGGGACAGTTCTTTCATGTAGGATGTCCTGTGTAATCTACAAATTCCAGTTTTATGCTGGTCCAGTTAATAGCTTCAGGAGTATGTTACTGTCCTTTGGTGGGGAGGTGAGGGGGTGGTAATGTGGATTTAGGGACTGGAGAAATAGATAAAGGATGGGTGGGGAGACAGTGCATTTTGCCTGCTCGGTGGAGGAGGAATCGTGTAGTGTACAAGTAGTGATGTGATGAGGAGGAGCAGACAATTGCCTCAAGTCATCTGAAGTGATTATCTTTAAAGCTGAGTTAAAGTGGTTAAGCAGCTGTGTTCTTAAACAAAAATTGGTTCTTCCCATTTATCCTAAATGGGACGTGCGTGTTCCTTGAAGTCCTTGTGACTGTCAGTAATTTTAAATGGCCTTCACAGGCCTTTATTGCAAAGTACAGTGGCATGAAGAGACTTACAGTGGCGTGAAGAGACTTGTTGTAGGCAAGTAGTCTCCCGTTTTAGCATCCAATAAAGACATGATTGTGCATTTCGTTGTTGTTTGGATGTCACAATTTAAGGGTATTATCCCAGTAAAGGATACTTCTCATTGTTCTCATCTAAGATGAAAATTATTTGGAAAAGTGCTGTTTTGAAAACCGTTGAGTAGCGTATTAAGCAATGTGCTTAAAGGTGCAAGTTGTTCTAGCAGTGACTGCCTGTTGGGGAGAGGAAAATAAATAGCATCAGCCAGATCTAGTTCATGAAAAGCTTTAACCTGTTCTTGTTTCTGCCGCAGACTCAAACACAGAGGACTGGTAGTTTTTTCTTCGGGCAGACAGGGCCAGCTGAAGCGGTGACAGCTCTGTACGTGTTAGATGTTCTAGAGGAGCCTAATTAGCTTTGGGTCTGCTCCCTCTTACGGATGCACTGGGTGAATTTCCCTATTCAAGTCAAGCTGTGTAGCTTGATTTCTGACTGTTGCATTCTGAATGATTGTATTTGATGAGGATGATGGTTTCTTTCTGTTATTGGGTGTGTTTTGAGTTGGGGGTTTTTTTGTTTGTTTAGGATATAATTTAAAATCAAATGTTTAATTTTGTGCTTCAGAGAAACAATAGAATCTGTAGGAGCTTGTTTTGTTTCAAAGGCTGTTGTTTGTGTTTAGATGATAGAATACTGACTTAATTAGGAGGCGAGAGTGGGGACTTCATGCTATCTTGCAGTTATTAATTGCAGATGTTTATTTGATCTCCCAACAAATTCAGTAACCTGCCAATGTGTGCACATCAAACTTCAGAGTGGTTTGGATTATCATCCCTAACCCAGTGCATTCTGAATATTGCTCTTTAGTATGCAGAGTATTTGCTCCTGGGTTCTGAAGCAGCAGGTACATTCTGGGGCCACAGTAAAGCTTGGGAAAGGGGGGCAGTGGGGACTGTTAAAGATGATTCTTTCCCCACCAACTGTAAGTGGATTGTATTGCTGGAGTTGGGGAACTAGCATAGAAAAGATGGAGAAAAGCAATCTGTACAAAGTGGATTTGTTCTGCCTGATGTTTTCTAAATTGATCTCTGGTTGTAAGCATGTTGATGTTAAAACTTGTAGATGCAATAGAACTTATTTTCCTAGTGTGTTTATAATGCTTTAACTTAACTGAAAGACAGGGTTCAAGTTGCATGAATTCAGTTAATTTATAAGTAACAAAATCCTATTAAAAAAAAAAAGGCGCTTTTTTTTTTTTCCTCTGCTGTTATGCTTTTAGGGCTGTCTTTCTTTGTCTCTTGCTCAATTAATTATTGAATAAGGTGCCAGACTGGCCCACAGAGTGCAAATGTAAGGCTGGAGAATGCGAAGAGTAATGGGTTGCTGTTAACGGATTTCTGTTCACTTGTCAGGTGTGGGATTATGAGACAGGAGACTTTGAACGAACCCTTAAGGGCCATACAGACTCTGTGCAAGATATTTCCTTTGACCACACTGGCAAACTATTGGCCTCCTGTTCTGCTGATATGACCATTAAGCTATGGGATTTCCAGGGCTTTGAATGCATCAGAACTATGCATGGTAAGGTATAAAGGAAATTGGTTTAGCAGTCTGTAAAGTGAAGAGATTATTTTTTTTTTTTAAATCCAGGAAAACTGCTGATGTGGAAAGAGGTTATAAATCAGAATATTGTCCCAAAGAAAGAGGGGGATATTTTGATGCTGTGAGTGCTCTGTAAATAAGGTACATGTTTAGCATCTCTGGAATGAAATAGCATCTCAGATCTGCCGTGCACGATGCTGTGGGAAGCATCCCATAATAATACTGAGAGGAAACGGCAGTTGGAGTTTAGTGCTAGAAATTAAATGCTGACTAGACAATAAAACTTTGTCTTCAAATGGGTGAGAAATGACCACCCTCTTTCCTCCCCTGCTCCGTACCGTGCTGCGTCCGGCAGGCAGCGGTTAGCGCGGAGGGTGGCGCCTGCGGAGCGCCCAGGCACTGCACTTGGGTTTGTCTGGTGTCAAACGAACGTGCCCTGTGTGTCGGGCTCAAGGGTCCTTTCTGGCCTTTAAGGATTTCTCTATGCACACACATGCAGTATGGGTATTTTTATGGACGGGACATCGTAACACGAGCATGGGTGAAACGGCTTCATCCGTGTGGCCACTTACGTCCTTTCAACTCAATTTCAAGGAAAAAGAACCTGCAGCTCCTCACTGAAAAGGTTCATACTTGCCCTGAAAGTGGTGCTGACACTTCAGATACTTGATCACTGGTGTGACTGCTTTTAGTAGTTCACCAGGGGCTTTAAGTTCTTAGCGGAGAAAATGGGAATGAAAATTGTGAAGTTTGTACACTATAGGTACGTGGCTTGCAAGATGCAATGGAGCTGCCAATCGAAGGAAAGAAACCCAAACAGCTTAGCAGTAAACTCACTGGTCATAACTTTGAGGGAAAAAAGAACATCAGATCTCCAGATGAATAAAAACAAAGCTGTTTAATGCCTCTGATCTGTTGGGAAATTACTTATACTCAAAAGTACAGATCTCAGAAGATTCATTTCTAATCCCAGCAATTTAAGTAGGGAGAATTACAGAGGTTAAAGTAAGGCAAGTGCATGAATCATATGCAAACTGTTACGGTCAAGCACTGGACTTGTCAAAAAAAAAAACCAAACCCTTACAGCTTGTTTGGGATAATACAGAAATTTCAAAACAATTTATTCTAATGTTTGCCACTTTAGGAAGTTCTAATTTGTTGCAATACTGGACATGAACAGTCTTCCCAGAGTGTGTTATCTCCCTCTTTATACTGTGTCCCATTGCTGGTGGGATGAGTGAAGTCAAGAGCTGAAACCACATACACGAGGTCATGAGGAGTTTGTGCGAAGGAAACGATCCGGATCCTTTTTCCTGACTCGGCACAGATTGTCTTCTGCTCCTCTTGAGAGATCTGAGAGGAAGTTGCTCTCCTATATATACAGCTGGTTCTTACTTGGTCCTTAAATCAGTGCAGCACAGTGTTTTGTTAAAGCCTAAGACCAGATGTCTGGGAGCATTCAGTCTGTAAGCAGTAGCTCTGCAGTGAGCCTCTTGCTGGAGGACCCGCTTTCCTTTTAAACGTGGCCTAGTGCAGCAGGGTGCTGTGACCAGTCCTGACTGCTGGCTTTTAAGACGGTCACTGGAGCAGCTCTCTCTTCTAAAGTGCCAGCTTTTGTCACTGTGTAGAAATGTTGCTTTAGTGGCGAGTGTCTTCTTTTAAAACATCTTTAAGGAAAATTTGAAACCATTTTAAAGGATGTTCAGTGTCTGGACTGTGTGGTTTCTAAAAAGATAACTGATTATTTCATAAAAACCTCCTTTACATGTAAAGATTATTCCATAAAACATGCACTAGTGCTGTAGCTACTTGCCCAAGGTAAATTAATAGCCAGCCCTGTGCTCTGTACATTCTATTACAGTACCACTTAATAAAGGTTTTGTTTGTTTTTAGGTCATGATCATAATGTTTCTTCAGTAGCCATCATGCCTAATGGAGATCATATAGTTTCTGCCTCAAGGGACAAAACTATCAAAATGTGGGAAGTCCAAACAGGGTAAGTGCACTTCTGGCAAAACATCAGCACCTGAACAAAACAAGCTAACCCACTGTTTATGGGAAATGGGTCACGTAAGTCTTGAATGTCAGCAAACGTTGTTTGAATTGAGGTATGATATTGTGCCCTTTAGAGTAATTCACTTCAGCATTCTGCCTTAAATCATTAACTACAGAGGTTGAGCTTTTAGTACCGACTAATTAAAACTAACTGGCTTTATCTTTCTGGGAGCTATGAGAGTAGGATACCATAACTCAGGGCCAGGTAGGAATATAAACCACAGTTTTAAAGAGGAAGGAGGAGAAATTTGTTGTTACTTTCTTAACACAGATTAAGGAGTCTCCTGCTTTTGTTTGTTTTCTTTTTTGGGGAGTAGGGCACTGGTGGTTTTTGTGTTTGTTCTTACAGTTTCATTCATCAGTTGTCTCTTTAATGTATCCATTTGCTAGAAGTTGTAGGTGAAGGCTGGCTGGATGACCTGTAAATCTCTACTTGTTCTTAAAATGCCTGTTTAATGCAAACTGTCCTGTCAACTTCTGGCTTACTGCTTTCTACCTTAGCAAGGGTTTGCCAGTTCTTAGCTGTTGCTTCTTTCTCATGTTTACTTCCTTTCCATGAACTGTTTTATGGCCTTGTACATCATCGTCCAGGACGGACACGTGCATGCCAAAATATTTTATCTTGGCTTCTAAGAGTAGGTCAAGCATCCTTAAATTTCAAAGGCATGTGTAATGGTTTTATTGCAGTGTTAATTGAGTCATGCTGTATTTCTTTCTCTTTTGAATAGTTACTGTGTGAAGACTTTCACGGGTCACAGAGAATGGGTGCGCATGGTGCGGCCTAACCAGGATGGCACCTTAATTGCCAGTTGTTCTAATGACCAGACAGTTCGCGTTTGGGTGGTAGCGACAAAGGAATGCAAAGCTGAGCTCCGAGAACATGAGCACGTGGTAGAATGCATTTCCTGGGCTCCCGAGAGCTCCTACTCCACCATATCAGAAGCTACAGGATCAGAGGTAATGGTTCCAGTGCTGTTAAATAAGCACACGCAGTAACACTCGACTCTGCGCTACGTGGAGCTTACTGGATAGTTATTCAGAACAACTGAGCTTTGTTCTCAAAGCGCTTGTCAGGTATCGCAGGTGTACAAGTCTTTTCGGTGTACTCCCCAAATCCCCCGTCTTGGCTCCATAGGAACCATGCTTTTGTGTTTTTAACAGTAGGACCTGACGTTTGCAGTAACAGAAGTGAGCTTTGGAGAGGTGCTCTGTCTCTGAGAAGGTTGAGAATGGGGTGACTCCCACATACCTTAGCAGAGATGGGGAAGGCAGGTTATGTGGCTTTACCTGAAGATGATAAGGATGCTCAGCAATGGGCAGCTGTGGGGCAGGTAGCTATCCAGGAACACAAAACTGAAGCTGCCTTGGGTGTGTTGTGCTGCAGTTCAGCTTTGACTGCTGTCTCCTAGCGCACAAGGGTGATGAGAAAGCATTTGTTAACGTGAATCCCCATTTGTGTGCTCGCAGATGCATCTCCTCTGGGTCAGTTACTAGATCTTCAGGAAAGGCTCACTAAAGGTCACCAAAAATTTTCCCTCTACGGATGGCAAAGTGTAGAAGAAATGAACTAGAAACTGACTCCACTTTCTAGTCAAAATCCCCTGAGTTTCTGCCTTGTGCTCTTCCTCGAAAAGGATACAAACACCCAAGGGGAAGGTAGATACGCTGGAGACGGCGGTTTTCTAGTGATGGATTTTACCGATTATTCCAGTCAGACTTTACTTGCATCCTTAAAAGATCCTTATAATCTTTTAATTAGAAGTAATTAAAATCCACATGTTCGCTTCCTCTTGCAGCCTAACTGGCTGAAGTGGTGCGTCCCCTGCCCTCTGCTGGTCTGACCAGCCCGGTGCAGCTCAGTACAGCGCTGCGCTCTGAGCGAGGACCCAGTTACCCCTAACGCCCCGGCCGAAACGTTTCCAGTTCTCAGAACTGACTCTTTCATTCACACTGGGCACGTTTACCAATAGAACTAAGCTCAGAGTAGGAACTTTTCAAAAATTCTTAATGAAACAAGTTTACTTTTTCTGAAGAATGAGAACACCAAGGTATGTCTGAACTTCATACTCTTGTCCTGAGATGTCTGACTCTTGAGCTGCGTCTGCTGTTAAGAGGGTGTCTGGCAGTAGGCAAGTGTGCATTCAAAGTATTATTTGGCTCGGTGCATCAGTAGGACATACAACCACTTGTTTTTACAGATTGTTCGATGTTTTTGTACTTTTTTTATTTCTCCTGGTTTTAGCAACAAACTGCCTGTGGCTTTCAGCCTGGCATTGTGTGTTTATTAGCTGTAAACTGACGTACGATCTCATTTTGCTCCTGAGAAATAGCACTCAGAAGGGGCCTGCTTCTTCTCTCCTCTTTCCCCTCCGGCTCTATATATGCCATAACTTAAAACATAATTTTCTGTAGACTAAGAAGAGCGGCAAGCCTGGGCCTTTTCTGCTGTCTGGATCCAGAGACAAGACCATTAAGATGTGGGACATTAGCACTGGCATGTGCCTTATGACACTTGTAAGTTCATTGGTGTTTTTCTGGCGGCCGCAGCTGCATGTGTAAAACCAGTTTTAATGGAATGAGTTACCTTACATGTTTATGCTCTCAAGAGAAGCCAGTTATTTCAGTAAGACAGACACTGGAAATACACTGTTTTAATGGCTTCTCTATTTCAAATCTTGTTGCTAAGAAATAATAACTATCTCGAAATGCGCAGTATAAATGCAGGAGCCCTGTGGTGTAGTTCTGTGATGAGTAGCTTGGTTTGTGTACAGAAATGCTGCCAATGCCCCGCACTGTGCTTTCCGTAAGGCGTTGTGCTCCTTCTGTGTGGCCCTTCCCTGCTGCTTCCCAGCCCGCGTTCGGGCTGGGCTGGGGGGGGGAGCACAATCCATGCAGATCACATGAGGACTTTGTTGGCCTTCAAGGACAGGAACTCACATTGTTGGTAGTGCTGATAGAGCTGTAATAATAGAAACTGAAGATAAACTTTGAGTTCAAAGAGGTTTTGGAAAGCTAGCTTGCTATCCTGTGGGATCAGGCTGGGGAGTTGCTCAGCTGCCATAGCATCAGTCATAGCTCTCTCAGCCTTAAAGCCTGCACCTGCTCACTGCTCTCTCCTTGTGCTCAAGGTGGGCCATGATAACTGGGTACGTGGCGTTCTGTTCCATTCTGGGGGAAAATTTATTTTGAGCTGTGCTGATGACAAGACTCTACGTGTCTGGGACTTCAAGAACAAACGATGCATGAAAACCCTCAATGCGCACGAACACTTTGTTACCTCTTTGGGTATGTATTGTTCTCCGGTGCTTACTGCAGAGTACAGAGCCAGGGGGGCAGGTTTCTCTACACCCTCACCAGCTGGAGCTGAGCACCAGGCTAGACAGTCAGGTTCTGGATTCTAGTGAAGCTCTGTGCTGTGTAAGGACAGATGGGAACGTGCTGCATCTTTTCACTTCCGTTGGCAGTGTTGCCCACTGGGTTAGAGACGTTAACTGCTGGGGTGTTGTGGAACCTTTCACCACGGAGCGAGGGGGGATCTGGGGAGTGCTGCATTGAAAATGCTTCCGGGGGGGGGGGGGGGGGGGGAATAAAAAAAAAATAAAACAGGAGGGGGGGGACAAAGCAAAACAGGGAGAAAAAAATATACTTTGAATTCCTGGGCATTCCTCACTGGTATTACCAACTTCTCAATACCGCCCGCTGACCCAGTCCAAAACGGATTTGTATCTATGAACTGCTTTGGGATCTCTGAGAAACAGTGCACGTGGCGTTTTTAAAATGCCAGCTCGCAGCCCGCGCTGTCTGCAGCAGAAAGGACAAGTCAAGTTTCTTGACTTCCGATTCTCCGATGAAAATGTATCAGGTTCTGTCCTGCGGTGGTATTCAAGGGTTTCTCAGTTTGGGATGGTCTGGACTGCTCCTGGTTACTAGTTTATCTTGGTTTCCCTTCTGTGAAAGCTCCTTTGTACCTGAACTGGAAGTAGATTTTCACGCTTTACAAAATTACGGCACGTGAGAATTTGCCTGCAGAGCTACAGGCACGATGAGCTTTGAAATGCAGTTTTTGAGCTGGTACGATTCTTTGGAAAAGTAATGACATCGACTGGGAGTGGAAAATACTGAAGTTTTAGGTCCATTCTTAACCTGAGCTTTTCTTTCCTCGCAGATTTCCACAAGACGGCACCGTATGTGGTTACTGGAAGTGTAGATCAAACAGTAAAAGTGTGGGAGTGCCGTTGATTGATTCACATTTGACCCCTTTTTCCTCTGGATGCACTCAGATACCATGGTTACCCATTGAGCTCTGTTTAAATAAATATTGTCCTTTCATGTAAATTATTCTGGATGTAGATTGAGCTTATTAAATGTTACACACAAAGTATTCATGCATGGTGAATCCAAATTGTATACTGTAAATTTACATACGTTGTCTAGAAGTACCATAGGTTTAAGAACATGGGCTGGCATTGGTCACATCAGACCTGAGAAGGCAGAAGTTGGATAATTGAAATAGGGCACTTAACTGAATAGTTGACAGTGTCGTTCTATGTCGGATAATTATACCTGTTTTTCTTTCTGCTGTCTGTTGGTGCCTGAATTGGTGACCTCATTTGGGAAAAGTTTTGTAGGGCTCTTTCAGAAATGTGTATCTATGTAACATCACTTAAGTGTGCTTAATAAATCTTCTCTAAGAATACTAGATAATAAGGCTGCAATTCAGAATCTTCTGAACCTTATGTGTAATTAATGGAAATTAATTAAACTCTGGAATATTTGTCATGAAACATTTGCCAAATCAACAGAATACACTTGTTTTGGCCTCCTATCACGCAAGGGTTGGTATATTTATATAACTAACTGTAAACCTGAAATAAGACGACAAATCTTAGTAGCAGCTGATGTGATAAATGTATTTATTTTTTATTTGGTCATTCAATGGTTAAGCTGTGCTGTTAAACTAAGTTTAAATGGTTTTTTGTTTGCTTTTTTTTTTTTTTTTTTAATTATGCTAGACGAACTTCCAGGAGGAGTTGTCCATCCCACTAGAATTTAGTGATCCGATTTCCAGTAGAGCTTAATCTCCCAAATGACTGCCATGGTACAACTTGCTCTTTGCTTCCGATGTTCGTTAGAGATGTGCAATTCCTAACCCACAACAGTATCAGAGGACACTTCCCTCTCATTCTCTTGCAGGAGGTTGGGCTATTCAAAGGTTTCTTGGTTTCTCTGGTGCCTCCTTGGAAACCCTTTTGACAAGGAGGTGATGCTTACCTTGACAAAACAATGTGGCTTGAATAAAAACGTCCTGTGGTTTGCATATTGAGAAATATCTTGGGATATAGTATCGAAATGCTTTACAGAAAGCACTGAATACCTTGAGAATCAGATCGTAGTGGCAGATACAGACTGATACAGGCTTCTAAAAGAGAAAAACACCATCAGCAAAACAAAGTCCATCTGTGGGGATGATGCTATGAAGTAAACATTTAAAACCAAAACTGAATCCTATCAGCAAAACTAGCCCAGGTTGGTTACGAGTATTTATGTTGTTTGGTGTATACAGTTTTAAATTTGCATATCCCTAAACCTGACGTATTTTGATCCGAAGCGAAGGAAAATATAAATTAATATTTTAATCAGCATTTCTGTGACAAGTTCCATTGTAGATAACTAAGAATTACAATACTTATCAAACTAACCAGGTCTTTTTAAAAATCCACTTGAAAAATCACAATAGGATGAAGTACCAGTCTGATGTTTTAACAGGTGAATTTGTGTTCTGTTTTATTCATTTTGTTTAACACGTGGCTTTTAAAACTGTCCCTTTTAAAGATGAGTCCTTGGCCACGCCGGGGTCGGCCGGAGGGCACGCACGCCCCCCGGCGAGGGGTGCGGTGGTTGCCTCCCTGCGGTCCCCCGCAGGAGGGTCCATGGGATGGGTGTCGGTGCCGGATCCTGGCCCAGACTGGCCTCTGGGAGGGGGAGGAGATGGGAGTTCTGAGCTGAGGGGGCTGTTTTGGAGCCAGGTTAAGATCCAGGCTGAGCTCTTAAATCCAGTGGTTTATGTAATTTTCCGTGTGTGTTTCTGCAGTTAAGCATGCACAAATAAAGTATTTTTTGTTCGTTAGCTGCTTGGACTGGAAAAAATTGCTGCTTTTTGTCCTATTTGAGAATTCCAGATACACCAGTAGTGCATCTTAAAATTCCTCAGTGCATCTGCGACTGTAAAGTAATACAGCTCTTTAATTCCTGGTAGGACCTATAAACTTTATTTAAGTATAAAGTAAACCACACTCATGTACATAACTCATAAACATGAATGAGAAATTAAAGGTACCTATTAAGTGGAAGTTGTCTACTGCATTTTTTCCCTTTAGCGTGCAGCTCTTGACAAGGACAAACACCCAACGGCGGTCGGGCCGACAGCATTCGAGGGCCTGCGTGAAACGCTCTGCTCAGTCCTTCTGCAGCGCGATTCGCAGCCTCCTCCTGTACCGAGCAGTGAATAATCTCAGGGATGGTCCTGCACGGATCAAAAGTTAAAGCCCTGTGTAGACAAACAAGCGACGGCCGCGCACAGGAGGTGGGTTCGTGAGGGTTTCCTGCCGTGTGGCTCTGAGGGGCCGCGCTGTGCTGAGGTTTTCCCGCTGTTCGCGGCGTTTTCTGTCAGCTGATCCTGTGCCTTTCCTGTGACGTTAAGTACAGTAATGAGGTTACTGGTTCGGATTACAAAATGAATTCTCTAGAGGGTTTCGGAGGTTCACTGCTGCTTTGTCGCTTTCCTTACTAAAATTGGCATCGCTTAAAAACCACTCTCTGTAGACCGTGTTACCAAATAGACAATACAGACCTTTTGGCTTAAAACCAGACAGACATTCCAGTGCCACACTAACGCAGCGTGCCCAGGAAGTCTCAGACGCATTCGAAAAAGTGCAGCGCTTACCGTGGTTTAGGCGTAATCTGGAAGTTGGTGTTTGACGGCATCTTGCACTTTAGGAGATTTAAAAAAACCGTCCTGCTTTTGTGTGTGGTGTGACCAATGATGTGCCCGGGGCACTAATTAAAAAGAACCCCCCCTAGTTGGTAGCGAGTTGTGCAGGGGCTGTGGAGCACTGTAGTGTTTGAAAGCTTTGGCTGTAGACTCGCCAGGCCCAGTCCACCTGTACTGTCAGTACCTGCTTCTCCTGTTCGCCGCCTCCTGTTTTTATGTGACCTGCCTGATACCACTCTTAAATAGCTTCTGACTCGCACGGAGGCTGTTTAAAAGAAAAAGATAATACTTTGTTTTTGTAGACAGTGGTGGCTTGATAATCCTTTTAATGATTTGAATATTAAAAAGAATGCTGAGTTGAGTGAAGGAAAAATGCACTTAGGATGAGTTATTTGCTGTCCAGCTGTACGTTAAGTCCTGTGTATTTAAAGCAGTCGATACCGAGAGTCTTCAGCCAGAGTAGGTGCAGAACGTGGTAGGGACGAAGGTGTTGGAGCGGGGAAGGGTGAGTTGGATTTACAAGTCACAACTGGATTTAACTGGCCTTTTTTATCTTTCCACTGTGTCATGTAAGTAAGTAGCTGCTTTCCTGTCCTGCCTCCCCCTCGGGCTCCCCCCGTTCATTCCGAAGATGATTTAGCAAAATCGTTGCGCTATAGAAGTCGATCCTGACATTGACGTGAAGGCAAACGTTGAATTTTCACAAGAACGGTGTTAGAGGTTGCGATTGGAGAGAACAGTTCCCAGACCGTAGGAGTTAACTGAAGCTATTGACACAATTTAAAACTTAAAAAAAAAAAAAAAGTCAGTAAAGGAATGTATATAATACTGCTCTGTGTTTTACAGTAAGATTTGTTGCTCTCAGACTGTGTAAAACAAAATTTATTCATGTTTTCTGCATATTAAAAAAATCTTATTGTACCAATTGGTAAACTATTAAATGCATATAAAACTAGATGTGTTTTTGTTTCCTTGGATGCAAGAATTAAAACTATTTTGAAAAAAGCTATTGGCGTCTCACCCTTCAGAGTGTGCTCCACACCTTTCTCTTTGATCTGGTTTCAGGGGCGCTCGCCCGAGGAAGCGCGAGGTGCTCCAAGGCAGCTGGTGACAGTGGGAGTGCTGGGAGGCGGTGCTGGTAATGCGGTGAAGCCTCTCAGCAGCTCTGGGGATGTTTATGAAGCGGGTGTCGAGCGTGGTCGGTGGTGCTGAGGGGACAGGTCCTGCCGCTGGTTTGGGGGCTGTGCGGGTGGCAGCGCCCTGCACCCTGCAGCCAGCCCTGGCCACGGTAGGGAGAGCGGGGGGCTGGGCAGCGATCGATCGCCTGGCGTCTGAGGGACTCCCCCTCGCCCCTCCTGTCCCTGTGCGGTGTTTTCCCAGGGCTTGGTTTGGTTTTATTTCTTGTTTTGTTTTTTTTTGTTTTTTTTTTTTCCTCTTGCCTTGAGCCTTTCCCCGCAGCGGCGCTGGGCCGAACCACCCCTCACTGTTCCCGGCGTGGGGGCTGGCAGAAGGGAGCAGCCCGAGCGCTACAGTGCTAGTGCTGCGGCACCAGGCGCTTCTTGGAAGTCCTGTTCTCACGTCGGTGCCTTTCACTTGTGTGTTTGTTGCTTTTTCCCTGTGATCTGGCCTTAATTGCCTTGAGTGCTGCTCCTAAGTGGGTCGGTGAACTGAGATGGAAATTTGCGTTTCTTCGCTGATGGAAGAGCAAGGATGTGACCTGGGCCATGCTGGGGAGAGGACGAAACAAAGCCCCTGACAGCGCTGTTCTGGGTGAGTTGTCTTGCGTGGGATCATTTAACAACAGGACCAGGCCTGGGACAGGCTCTGGGGAGAGACTGGCTGTTCATTTGAGGTAAACAGCATTTCAGGCTCTGCTGGGGCGGCCACATGGGTGAGAGCTCCTGGCTGAGGTGAGTGGGTCTGACGCATTAGGATGCTGGCTGGGTAGGCGGGGTTCCCGTGCTTCAGCAAATGCAGCGCCTGTGTCGGAAGGCAGAGAGGAGGGATGGGAACGTGTAAGTTGCCAAGAGCAATCTGGGTAGTGAAAGAATCCCATTTTCTCCTTCAGTTGGTGACTTGCTGATTATTCAGCGAGCGTGTTACTGAAAGCAGCTTTGTTCATATGTAAGACTAGTTTCCACCGGTTGTTTCCAGTTTTGACCCAGCACTCATGGGCATTAACATGTTTTTCAGCAGATGGGCTTAGATTTGAAAAGAAATGGCACATATGGGAATTTTGGTCGACGGTGGGAGATGTTGCTACTCGGCGGAGCAGGGTTCTCTGAAGAGCATGACCAGGAGCTGCAGTGAAGGTCTGACTGGTGGCCCCAGAACAGAAAGTTGTATGTTTTATGGTATGTGGGGTGTCCATGAGGTGGAGATCCCTGGTGAGGAGGAGGGAGAGCGAGCGTATGTCTGTGTGCTGCCGTCAGGGTCACTGATGTTTTGAATCTCTTGGAATTGGTCTCACTGTGGTGCGGTTCCTGTTCTCGGGCCGTGGCAGACAGTCGCCTCCTGCTTCACGGCTGCCGCTTGACCCTGGCACGTGGGTGTCGATCCTGCCGGGGCCAGGCTGGCCCAGCTGGGAGGTGATGAGCTGGGCTACGTGCGAGCAGCATGGAGCTGGCCTCCCACAGGGGTCATTCTCCCGCACCCTCCTCCTGACCCGGTACGTCCTCGGCTGTTTTGAGTCCCTTGTGCTGCGTTCATTTTTGTTTAAGAACTTGAGACCTGAGGTAAAGCTGTCAGCTTTACCCCAAAAGAGGTAAAGCCAATTACAGCTGTATGTCGGTAAGCGCAGCTATTCAGGAGCTGATGATGGCATTCAAGCGGTGTGGGCTCGTGAGCTGGGAGCTGTGGCCTTCGGCTTCGTTTCAGGTGTCTACAAAACCCTGCGGAGCACTTGAGCCCTGCTCCCCTCCCTGAGCCGAGAAGCAGCTCCTCCCCTGAGGGAAGAGTGACTCTGGAGCAGCTAGGGACAAAGGCAGGGAGTTCCACTCCTCTGGGCTTGGGTTGCCGAGGTGGTGACTGGTCTTCTAGAGTTGCTCCCTTTGTCCCCTGGCGTGCTTTGTAGAGGAAGAGAGTGCCCAGAGCAGAGGCCGTGTCACCTTTGCAGCTCAGTGGAACGTTCCTGTGACCACAGCACCGGCCAAACGGTCCGAGAGCTGCGCAGGTCCCTGAAACACACCCACGCACACCGTGGCCAGAGCACTGCTGAGGAAGGGAAGGGGGAGGCTGGGGTGGGCCGGTGGGTGGAGGGGTGTTTAATGAGACAGGAGCCCTGCAGGGGGGGCAGCGGGTCCCTTAGGGTCTCCTAGAGGGCTTAAAGGCTCTGGCAAAGCTGTCCCCGTTCTCTCCTGCTTGGTGGTGGTTCCAGTGATGGTGTTTGGATTAAGAGTATCCCACCTTGCACCAAACTGTAAAGAAACCAATAAATAAATACCTAAAATAGTTTAAAAAGCTTTTAATGGACTGAAAGACACTAGTAAAAGAAAAATCTCGTAGGAAATATGCACTGTAGTCATTTATTGATTGCTTTCCAGGAAATTCAGTATATTTCTAATAGGAGCAAGTTCTTTTGCAGTAGAGACTCCTCCTGCTTCATCACCTCTAACAATGCGGAGGCTGCTCCCTCCTCCCCTCCCCGAGTTACAGACACCTGCAGTGCAGGGAACCGAGGTACAGAGCACAGGGACACGTGTTCTCCAGAAGGTCAGTAAAAGAAGCAACGCAAATTAGCAGAGGGTTCTATCCATGGCAGACAACGCGGGAGGGAGAGAGGCCGGACTCCTCTGTCAGCGCGGGGGCTGTGGACCAGTGATGGGGGGTGTCCTAGAGCTTAGCTGGTTGGAGAAGGACATTCAGCTGTCGGCACACTGTGGCCTGCAGTGGCCACGTCTTACCTGCTCTGGGACCAGTGCAGCCAGGGAAGCACACGCTGGCCCCGGGCCATGGCCACAGGAAAACGTGTGACAGGGAGGGGACAGGAGGGTTTGAGTGGCACCTGCCACATCAGCAACGTCCATTGCCAGCAATGGAAGCTCCCCTGGCAACCATCGCAAAACCAGTGTGCAAAAAAGTGAGTCAGGAAGGTATTGGCCATTAGGTTTCAGTGCTGTGGGAGATGAGTTTTCATTTCACCCCCTCCCCAAAGCCTGGTGAGTTCAGGTTGTGGGGAACATACGATTCCAACCTGGATCTGGGGGGGTTACAGTCCGTCAGCTCCAGGGTACAGTGGCTACTGCCCGCCCACCTGAGGCCCCGGTTCTGCCTGTCCCTCCTTCCCCCTGTCACTAGGGCCACCATTTCCTACTCAGTGAGGGCAGCCCCGACCTCCTTGGACACCACTGCCCCTCTCTCCTAGGCACTGGGGTTTCCACTGTAAGGGAAGTTTGTGCGCGTTTTAAACATCAAGCCCTCACTCTTTGGATACGCTCATCCCAGGTTACTCAGCTGCAAGCAGAGCAGAGGTGGAACTGTGAGTATCATATATATATATATAATCTCTATCTATATCTTTACCTTGAAAATTAGAATGTGAATGTTACAAAACCCCACTGAATTGCCAAACTGCCAACCAAAAGTAGAAAAAAAATGGTAAAAGGAATTCAATGGCTATATCCTGATGTAGAAAATGCTGTACATCCCCCACGTACACACCCTGTACAGGCTTCAGTCATCTGAGCGATACAAATATGGCTGCTGGGTTTTCCTCAGCACAAACTGGGACAGGGACTGGGGGTGGGAGGGGGAATCAATCAGTGTTTTGGCTTGGAATCCACATTTTACAAGAACGCTGAGCAGTGGATGGGGCTGGCTTTGTACTGGTTTAGCAAAGCAGTGTCCTTAGTCAACATAAAAATGACCTGAGAAATGTTACATACCTCAAGACAGTTCATTTGGAATTCGTATGTACAAAGTAGAAATAACTGATGCTATGGGCACGGCGCGGGACGCCTCGGGCTGCGCTCCCCGGGATGGCTCTTTCGTACGCGGCTGCCTCCGGGCCACCTTCCCCTTCGCGTGGCAGACACAAGCTCAGTCAGACAGATTACATTTCTCAGATTAGTTCTTTGCATTGTGTATTAATTGTACCAGTGCAATAACATTGTCAAAAAAAGGAGGAGCTGCTCCAGGGGAGTCCGAGACCCTGGGTCAGGTTCAGAAAAGGGTGGTTTAAACTTTTTTTTTTTTTTTTTAAGCGAGGTACACATTAAGCAGAGCTCTGTGTTAAGGGGATCTCAGCAGAAGGCATGCTCGGCTCAGCCTCTTTCTCCTCCACAGCTTTGTCCTCTGGTTCCAGCTGTTCGCCGCTTTTTATGCTTTCTTGGAGCTGCTGGCGTCGCTGCACCTCTGCTTTAAGGTTCTCCAAGTCTTTTTGGCTGAAGGGGAAACCAGGAAGGGTAGCAAACGTTAGACTAGTGGCAGGAGTGGCGAGAAGCACAGGGGCGAGGTGACGTTCAGCGGAACGGGCAATGCCCCCAGCACTTGCCATCTGCCCACCAGACCTCAGCAAGGACCTGGGCAGGGCAGGTGCTTGGTTTGCCATTTGGTTTTGAACCAAGAGGCACCACATCAAAGATAACACAAGACGACACCGGATCTCTAAAGGTAGAACACATGGAGATTTCACTCTACCTTAGTGGAATGAAGAGAATTCCATTGATAATGTTGAGCTGCTCCAGGACAGTGGCCATACTGGGAGCTGTGAACTGGGGGGGGGAGGAGAGATTTAAAAGTCAAAACCCAGACAGAACTCAGAGCTCAGCAAGTCCAGACACACCATTTACCAACAGTTTAGGAAAACCTAGGTCTTCTGGGACACAATGGTAGCTGTAAGGTGGCATCATTTGTATTTTCTACCTCCCAGTTGAAAAGCAGCATCGCAAGGGCCCCAGACAGTCCCCATGGGCAACCTCCACCCTGAGCACTGGGGGACTTCAGTTAAATGCAGTGGAGACATCAGATCAAAATGTGTTGGGTTTATTTCCCCCTCCTTCCGCTGTCATAATGAGGGTAAAGTTGGAGCCTCTCAGCTGGACACCGTTTCCTGGACTAGACCATTCACTCGATTGAAGGTCCTTATGCTCAGGTGCCTCTGCCATGAACCCCTCTGTTCTGTACCCAGTTCTTCTCAGGGAGAAGATGTGGCCACTTTCACAGAGCACTGCCCAGCTCTGCCTTTCCCGCTGGCAGGCGGCCCTGCCCCTGGGAGCTGCCTTCCCAACCCCCTGGCCCCCAATCCACTGGCAGCTGCTGGCCTGCCGCCCGAGGGGGGAGCCCCTGCCACACGAGCTCCCCTCGCTTGCCCACGGCCAGGCTGGGGTGAGCTGCCAGGTGCAGGGGCAGATAAGAGTGGCTTGGTCTGGCCCAAGGGGTCCATCTGCTCCTGCTCCAGGCAGGGCCCCCATGCTCCGCTCTGCTGCCCGGCCTCCCTGCACCACAACGGCCTTGGAAGGAGAACAAAGCACCTGGCAAAAGGTGACGACATTTTTTAGGGTGAGGAAACCAAAGTACTTTTGGATTGAGCAACCTGCTCACGGCCCGTGAGTCAGCAGAGGGGCAGGTTTGTGCGGAGGTGTCCCAGGCACATCCCTACTGACTCCCCTGGGTGCCCTGCAATGCTCCGTGGCCTGGGTGCGGGGGAAAGAGCCAGAGCCCAGAACACTCTGCTCAGCAGCAGAGGGGACAACTGCTCAGTCCCCACTGGTCTGAGCCTCTGTCTCTGCAGGCACCTGCAGCCTGTGAAGGGTCCATGACTGGCACCACCATCCCCACCTCCTGCCCAGGCAGCATCTGCTCCCACCCGCTCACGTGTCCGTGAGGAGCAGCTGAACAGCCTCTGCCTTCAGGGCAGGGCCCCTCGGCTGCTCTGGTGACAGTTACCTTGAGGGGCATGATGTTCGCGTTGGAGCCGTTCTTGTAAATCTCGTTCATTGTGCGTTGAAGAGCGACTGCTTGCTGAGTCAGGTATTTCAAGTACTCGGAGCTCTCTTTGGTCTTTTCATGGTGTTCTCCAAGCTAATCGCAAAAGAAAAGAAAAAAAACCCAAAGGGTGTGACATGACCAATGAGAACAGGACCCAGACTCGGTGCGCTCCTGGTCCCTGCTGGCTCAACATCCTTAGAGAAACTCATCACAACTTGATTTCACCTGTCTTGGCATTCAAAAAAACCAAACAAAATAAGGCTCCTGGAGGAATCTATCACCATGACACGCTTCTGTCAAGCAGGAGCACGTCTGCAGGGTGAGCAACATTCCCTCCACCAGGCTGTGCTTGAGCCGGCGCTGAATCACCCCTACGCCTGCAGGCGTGTTCGGGCAGACCCAGGGCTGGAGCAAGAGTTTCACTGGGGATCATCAGCAAGGGCTTCGAGCAGAAGGCGGCACTGCCCATGGAACAGCTCAACTGCCAAACGAGTTTGGGTCTGGTATTTAAAAGATGGGTGGTGCAAAAAGTAGGGAGGAGGGACCAGCTCTTCCAGTGCCCTGCCAGAACGTGGGGCTGCACCACCAGCAGAGCTTCTGTCCAGCGACAGGGGTACAGCAAGAACACTCGCAGGAGGGTGTTCGCAGACCCTGGCAGAACAGCCTCAGCTACTGCACAGGGCAGCAGTTCTGCCCCAGCCCCAGGGAGGGGATTCCCTGGTGCCTGCTCAGAGCTGTTCACAGGAGAGGCCTCCTGGGCCCAGCCCTGCCTCAGCTCCACTCCTTTCCAGCGGGACGGTGCCAGGACCCCCTCGGCGGCAGGCAGCTCATACCTGGTTTTTGTAGATGGTGTAGCCTTCCTTCTCGTGCTGCAGCGCCGACCGGAACTCTGCTTTGCTCTCGTACACGCGAGCTACCAGGTGGTGGCTGAGGGAAGGAAAAGCCTTTAGAGACACATTCATGGAGAGACTTCCCTGCCCGAGAGTGAGCGTGACTTTGGCAGAACTCTGCTTAGGCCAGAAGCGTTTGCACTGGTGTGAGGAGTCAGGGACGGGACTCTGAGCACAGCACCCTGGTTACTTCTACCCACCCTGCTGGGTATTAATAAGTGACACTGATCTGGGCTAAACTTCAGTTGAATGGCTGAGAAGTGACCTATGGAAGTAAAGGCTGAACTGGGGATTTTTCCCTCCTGCACCCAGGAAAGCTGCTGGCCACAATGGGGAACGGAATGGAGGCAGCACCTCCATGGGAGCATCTCTGGCTACACCTCTAAACTGGAAAAGGAAGCAGCCACAAGCCCTTACCCTTCAGAAGGGGTCTTTTTGTTTCTTAGGAAGCGAATGTGTGAAGTACTTGATTATTCACAGCCAAAAGTAAAAAAAAACCAAAAACAAAACCAAAAACGTCTGGCACAGAAACCACCATCAAAACAGTGGCAGAGCTGGGACCCAAGGCACCGGGGCTCTCTGCAGCTGGGAGAGCCAACTTGCCTTCCTCAGGATTTCTGGAGTGCAAAAAGGTTTCTGGTTTTGGCAGCGTTCCTCTGAGAGGTGATGAATCTCACCCAGCATCCCAGTGCTACCAAGGGAAGGCAAGATGTGCTCTGCAGAATGTATATCCATCAACTGCTGGAAAACACACCAGGCTCTTGTGGGTGCTTAATAAGATTTATTTTCACCCTGACGAAGAACAGATGGGTTGCAATGTGGTGGCAGTAATTAGGAGTGGGCCACGGCGTGGTTGGTAGGGAGCCAGTCAGCTCTGTGTTCAAGGACGGTGCCGACAGCACTGAAGAGCAGATCCTAAAGGTGCCGACCACTCACAGCACCCTCGGGAGCAGGAGGAAGCCGCTCAGTATTTTATTCAAATACAAGGCTTTATGGTAAAGGACAAAAGCAAATTATACGCTTCTCAAAGATAGCTCCCTGAGGGCAGAAACAATTAAATACAAGTGTTTATGTATCGTCCTGGTCTCCCGGTATAATTACACCAGCCTCGCTCTCCAACCTTCACTTGCCACATACATTTTTCTACTGAGAGTCCACGAGGACCAGGGTGATCCTGACAGACTTCTGGTGCAACCAGCATTACAGCAGATCCCACAGTGACCAACAAGGGGTCTCTGTCTTTTCAGACAGCCACCGTGGATGCTGCACCACAACCTTGACTTGTGCCGCCCAGCAGCCCAAGGAGCCTGACAGCTGGGGGCAGACCGAGTCTGTCAAGGTGCAGGACGAGGCGGATCAGCCCCTCCCTCCCGCAGGGGGCACAGCGAAGGTGCCCGCTCCCCGCCTCACCTCAGCGCAACTTTCAACGACTTGGAGCCGTGGTACTTGGAGCTGATGGCCAGCGCGTTCTCCAGGAACCGGAGGGACAGGTCATACTCCATCACCCCGTGCAGCACCAGGCCAATGTTGTTCTGCACAGAAAAGTCAAGCAGAGAGCTTCAGAGAACAAACTCAAACTACGCATTTATTTTACTTTAAGTTAACAGCTCTATGGGCATTTTAAAGACCAAGATGTTTGTTTGAGATTAGGAACTCGAAGACTCTAAAGGATTACTTACATCTAAGAGTGCCATTTCTGGGTGATCCTCCCCGAACACCAGCAGCATGAGGTAGCGTGCGCGGTACAGTAAGTTCAGTGCTGTCGAGAGTTGGCTGTTCGCGAAGCAGTAGAGAGCAAGGTGCATCTGTAACAAGAGGAGTCACCCAGCACTAATGGTTTTCACTCGCCACTCTGCAAAGCAAACTGATCTCTCCTTTCTACCCTGTTCCTCAGCTGCACACAAGTGAGATGTTCCTTTATGGTGAAAAGGGGTCTCCACCACTCAGGGAACTCCAAGTCTGATGGCTGATTTACAGCTTTGCTGAGGTTCCGCACAAGACACAGCACTGAGGAGGCTGGAGTTTGATTTCAGTTTCTCTTCTGCACCTCAGGGAATATTTCCAAACGGACCTGTACGGGTGCAGTACTCTGACTGCACTTTTGGGGGAATTTTTGCTCTCTGTTTTTCACGTAAGCCCAGAGCAAAAGCCATGAGAATTAATTAATATAAATATTCAACAGACAAAACCTCAAAATTCTAAGCTAAGCAGGACAAATACTGCCCGCGCAGGACGCTTGCAGTGCAAACACGGAGGTATTTGCTTTACAAAACTGTAAGATGCAAAACTTAGGATGGAGGTGCAGGATTCTGGGAAGGACACTACAGAAGGAAGAAGTGCAACGGTTTTCTAGGTGCAGACACAGGAGGTGCTGCCGCTCCCCAGCCACCTGTACTCACGTATTCTTGAATGGTGTTGGGGTGTTCAATGCCCAGGACCCTCTCGCTCATTAGCACCGCTTTCTGCTGATTGCTTAAGGCCTAAACAGAACAGGAGACCCAAAAGCACATCACGCGGGGCCGTGTGCTCGAGCAGGCGAGCGTGGGGATGGGATGAGAGGACCAGACAGACCCTACCCAAGTCCCCTCGCTCACCTCTGAATAATCCCCCATGATGTAGTTGAGACGAGCCAGCAGCCTCAGGCAGGCACAGATTTCTACATGCATAGCACCATACACATTGTTGAACAGGTTTAAGGCTTCGTTGATGAGCTCGCAGCCCTCCTTCAAGAAACCTGAAAGAAGTTTCGTCTTATAGGTATGGCTGGTAAGTAACCCCCGATGCGACAGAGGCGCGCGGCCCGTGAAGCGAGAGCACAGAGGGATACGGAGCCATCGGTCACTGCTTCGCACGAGGACAAACCTGGGACAAACTGCTGCCCACCTGTGGGCGGGTGTATATTTTATGTATACAGCGAGACCTTCTTGCACCTTTCAGCACTTAAAGGGGCCTGTCAGAAAGATGGGCACAGACTTTTTAGCAGGGCCCGTTGTGACAGGACAAGGGGTGATGGTTTTAAACTAAAAGGGAGATTTAGACAGGAGCAAAGGAAGAAATGTTTTACACTGAGTGGTGAGAGCCTGGCCCAGGCTGCCCAGAGTGGTGGTGGCTGCCCCATCCCTGGCACCATCCCAGGGGAGGTTGGCCGGGGGGTTGCAGATGGCCCTGCTCCCTGCAGGGGGGGGTTGCACTACATGATCCTGAAAGGGCCTTTCCCACCCAAACCAGTCTGTGATACTGGTGGAGTGCAGTGGGCCAGGCCATGCATTCCCTGCTCCTCCTTTTACAAGCAGTTGCCTCAAGAGGCAGAGGCGTGCTGGGTCAGTACCTTGCTGAACCTTTGCTTGCCCGCTCTGGAAGAAGTGGAAAGCATCTGAGGCTTTGGGGTTTACGTGCTTCACTACAGGGAAGATGTTGAGAATATCCTCTTCTGTGAAGGTGGGCTTGTGCCTGTTGTCAAAGTTGTACTCCTTCAGCAGGATCTGGAGGAACCAAAAAGACACAGGGTCATGGTCACCACTTTCATAGGTACTTGGCAAGGAAAGAGGGGAAAACGAGCCTTGAATTCCACAGGCAGATTCACAGCATGCACAGGAGCTTAAGACGTGAGTTTGGTTTGTCAGAGCAAGCTATGGGACTTGCGCTCAGGCTGGCTAATCTCCCGACGGAGACGTGCAGCAAGGTCACTCTAAAAGGGAGCTGGATGAGAAGTCTCCCTCCCCAGGGCTGGAACCCCTGTCCCAACACAAACGCCCCTGAGACACGCAGGGGCTCTCGCCGTCTGTCCGAAAGGCCGGCCCTGCGCAGCTACCTGCGCTCACTGCATGTTTCTCAGTACAGAACACGATGGGGAAGGAAGGGGAGATGTGGATCTTACTTGGACTCCAGTTTTGAGGGAGATTTCACGGAGCAGGGTGATTTTCTGTAGATTATACACTTCTGCTGCTTGGTCAGCATTCTCACTGCAAAAAGCACACACGAGCTTCAGCTCCCAGGTGAGTTTCTGTTCAAGGACATCCCTCTGCTGCAGTGGCCTGAAGCACAGCTCCCCATACAGCCAGGTGCTGACTGAAACCCACGGCTAAGAGCACAGTGGTTGCTCAGGGTCTAGTGCAGCTGACAGAGATCTCACACAGCAGTATTTTTACTGGAACCCTACGTGTGTGCTCTTCAAGCTCACTGCAGGGTGTAGGGCAGAGCATGAACCCTTCAGCTCTTGGTGAGGAGTGAGCTGGCCCTGACGTGAAGGGATGCTCACTGATTCAGCCAACTAGTTGTGTTTTTTCTCTTGGGCCACTTTGCTTGTACTTCCAGTTTCACATTCACTATCTGCACCTTCCAGCAGCCTTATCCACCATCTGTTTTCGATACCAGAGAAGCCTCCTTGCTTTTGGAGCATAAGCTCCCTTCAGCCTAAATCATCATCTATATAAACAAGTATCTTTCGACTACACTCCTTCAGCTCCCTACCACCTTCTCCCCCTGCACCCCTAAGGAGACGGGTCCCTTCCCCTCCCGTTTTCCCTGCTGCCTTTGCCTCACACATGTCATCTCATTTCAGATTTGAGTTACACCTCACCCTGCCTCTCTGCCCAATTTCTTCCTGCTGTAAGCCTGTAAAACTCCCTCGGGAGTACAAATTTATATTCAAACAGAAAGCAAGTCAAAAAGGCAGGTCCTGTTGAAGAACAGTGCGAGCCACAGACACCCGGAGAGGCCAGGCCAGGCCAGGGTCATTTGCTCTGCTTACCATTCCAGACTAAAATCAAAGTAGTTCTTTGCTTCGGAACAAATGTTCTTCCAGAGCTCCTGAGGGGTCATGCTGGCCCACGCTGTGTTATCAGCATTTCCAAGGTTCCTGTTTTTCCTTTTTTTATTCTTTTTCTTAGAGACCAGCTCATCCGCTGGAAGATGGGCAATGGGATTTGGAAAGGAGCTTAGAAAGCAGTTGAGGAAGTGACTGATGGCTGCTGACAGACCTGACAGCTCCACGCCCTGCAGTGAGACACAAGAATCAGTGGTGGAAGGCACCTGCCGTCACACAGGCCGCGAGCCGCACACAAATCCAGCCCTACCAGAAGCAGGGATAGATACGTCCTGCTGGGGCTGCGACCCGGGGCAGAGGAAGCAGAGCGCGTAACGGAGGCTCCGACACGAGCAAAGCCGGGGGAATTGCTACGCTACACACGGACAGGTGGCAGGACGCACGAGTGCTTGGGCAGTTAGAAAAGCTTCTTAGAAAGCAAAAGCAACACTGCTTCAGAGGGGGAGGTATCACATGGAAAACAAAGCTGTGATTTCACTTTTAAAAGCCTTCAACGTAATGAGTGAGAATCTGGGGAAGAAAAGCATGAATGACTACTCGCTGGGAAAGCCATCTTCAAGTGGGAACTTGTTTTCCTCACACAGGCCTGTACCTATTTTAGCGCTAATGAGATTGCACGTCCCGTTGCTAAGCAACCCCCGTGAACTGCCTAATGAGAGACCAGACTCCAACAGCTCTATTTGTGGAAAAGAGTCATTAGAGAGGACACACGAGGCAAGAGGTCAGACTGCAGGTCATACCTGGAGGTACGTCTTGAAGATGTGTTTAGCCGATCGAGTGATCAATTCGCTGATTCCTATTTTCTACCCAAAGGAATAAAGAACAGAGACTGAGTCAGTTGGCAACAACAATAGAAAATACACCTGCCCCGGAAGTGGGCTTTTATCAGTGTCTGCAGAAGATGTGCTCTCCAGTCCTGACCCTGCAGCACAGAACTGGGCTGGGGAACAGCCCCTGTGCAGTGGCCACAGGCCACCCCGTGCGGCACAGCTCAGCTCTCCAAATGCTGCCAGGAGCCAGCACGGTGCCAGCCCCACGTGTGCTCCCGGGCAGCTGCGCTCACAGCACTTCCCAGTTTGATCCAATGCCTGGATGGATCTCAGAGGCTTAAAAAAAAAAAAATTGCACGGCTTAAAACCCAGCTGTGTTACTTGCTGTTACACTTGGGAATCCCCAAAGCACTTCTCTATCCCAAAGGACACTCAACCCCCCTCTAACACTATTAAAGCCATTAAGGATGTGGGAGCACAACTCCCCACCCACCACTTACAGGTCCTTCTCCCTTCTCCTCTATTTTTGAGGCTGTTTATTTTTGCACAGAGAAAATTGCCAAGTTGGAATCTGTACAGGGCAAATTCTGCTGGGGCAGTTTTAACAGACAGCCTGATGCTTACAAAAATGTGATCCAGCTGAGCACGGCCAGGGGTCTTGGTGATGAAGTTGATCACTTTGCCCAGGTAACGCATATTGATGCCCCTCTGGTGCATGGCCTCGGCTAAGGTAGCCCCGTCCATCGGGAGCACCGTGTGATCCAGGCAGTCTTTGACCTGCAGGGTACGTACAAACTCTGGTTACTGAGGGCAACGTGAAGAATTTCAATTAACTTTTTTGTATCTGACTGGGGAGGGAAAGAGGCTCTGCCTGACAGAGATGTCCAGGGATGGCATTTAAGTTACCAGCACAGCAAGAACTGGCAAGTATGGAGGTGTTTCCCTACAACTCTGTTAACCTGGGGTTCAGGGTCACCCCAAGGGCCAACGGTGACCCTGAGCACAACTCTTTTGGTGGTGAGAGTGTTACAGAGCCCTCCACACTGCACAGGCAGGGTGAACACTAGCTAGACAGCCCAAAGCACTTTCAAGCTCCTTGCCACTTGTACCACTGTCACCCTGCTGTCTCAGTGGAGAACAAGCAGCACTATGTGCTCCTGATAAGCGCTGGGCAACTGAGGTGTGGGGAGATCAACTGTCATGGTAGAACAGCTCAGGCTTCATCCAGTTCCCTGCGCGCAACAGGCAGAGGCCCTGGCCCTGCAGAGGCTCGTAACCAAGTGCTGAGCGAGCTGCATCTTGAGCAACCCACAGAGACCAGTGGACACGGTGCTGGCACATCCAGCTGTTTGCTTGAGGCCAGGCAGGAACTCAGCAGCAGAGCAGGGACTCCTGTGGCTCAGGAGCCACTTTCCCTTGGCACAGCCAATTAACCGATGCTTGTGGGACTGGCAGGTGAGCCCTTCCTTCTTTAAGGGCCTCACAGTCACCAACTAAAAGCATTCCCAATTGAAAGACTACGTGGAGCTGCGCTCGCTTAGCTGATAAGGGGGACGGCACTCGCGTTTTCAGTCGTGCTGCAGTGCTGATAGTCACTTAATGCACGTCATGGAGTAATGCCAGCTGCTCCGATAGACGGGGTGAGGCTCTGCTCACAGCACCTGGCCCCTACCCTGCCCTCACACGTGCTTGTGCAGCACTCTGGGTTTATATACTACTGTACGAGCTATCCTGTAAAACAACAGCCACCAAGCCCTTTTCTGATTCACTCCCCCTCCTTCTTTTTTTATTTGAAGACTAAACAGCTGGTCTTAAAGTTTATGCTGACTACAGAACTAGTGCATTTGGAGTTCAGAAGAAGCTTTCCAGCAAGGAAAATCTCCTACATCAGACCAACAGCTCCTGAACCCCTTGGCATGGAGATCATCAATCCTGCCCTCCTGGTTACAGTGCCTGCTGTGACATGGGCATTAGCTGTCAACCCCAGGAGCATCTTGGGAAGGGAAATGTTGGTATTTCTTACCTAGCCAGGAGCACGGGTAGCACCCAAAACCGGAGGTTTTAGGTACAACACCTAGTACTAGATAGGCACTGGTAAGAACAGTTTCCCAGTTTGCTCCAAATTATTAGTCACCAATTGAGTCACAATCAGGGTCAGCTACACAGTAAGTTGTGAAGGATGCCCAGGGCTAGGGAGGGTGACTTCTGTGGTCTTTACTGTCCCGAACTCTTAGCAATAGCTGTTAATTACCACTGCCAAAAATTCTTTCTTGGATTAAGGTGGTAAAATTGTTCCATGATGTAAGGAAATTAAAACTCCCTCCTGTGCTTGCCCCAGACACATGCACTGTTCACCGCCGGTGCCAGAATGTGGCTGCCAGCAGAGAGCCAGCACTTGCTCCAAGCCAGCGCTGCGAGGGGACGTCACTGCCTGTCCTCGGCTCCTTACCAAACCTGGGATCTGGCACGACAGCAGGAACGCAGCAGCATCCTTCAGCAGCTGCTTCTGATCCTGCACCTCCTCTTTGCTAGACTCGGGGAAACGAACGCCTGGGAGAGTAAGAGAGAAAAACAAACCACCTCAACTCAAAGAAGAAACACGTCAGAGACAGAAAGCACATAGTGAGTGCAAGGGAAAAGCTGAAGTGATTCTGCCTCCCTGAAATTAAAGACAGTTCTCCAAAAACTCATCAAGAGTCAACTGGCTAGACTGAAGTGAGGACATTTCAGTAGACAAGCAAATACCTCAAGTGCCAGAAACACAGAACATTTTGCTTTTGCTCACCAAAATTAAAATTGTGTTTTAAGTTCTAGCTGCCAGAGCACTAATTCTTACCAGTCTTAGAAGGGGCTTGGGTTTTTCCAAGACACATGCTCCTTCTGACACATTTATTCCAAGCTAAATACAACTACATGGCCATTCCTTTGCAATTTCCATGCGCACAGCCCTGGTATTCACCCCCAGAAACACTCTGGGAGCTTTGTATTTCCAAATAAAAGAATACTGATTCCAGCCATGGAAAGCTACATACGATGCCTGCGACGGATGAGTGGTTTGAAAGGGCACAGTGACCTGCTTACCATTGTGTTACTGAACTGATCCTGCCCTGCGACAAGGATCTAATATCAATAGTTCAACTACAACTGTTGTTTTTTGCGTAAACTGCTACATCAGGATCAAAATAATGCATTTCCCTTCCCTCTGCTCTCTTTCATGTGGTCCAGCAGCTGGGATGCTGGAGAATGGCAAGACGATTCCTGGCAGCAATGTGCAGACCTCCCCCGAGCACGGTGGTGGGAGCCAGCTCACTGCCTTATTCTGGTAGCTCAAGCATTGCAATCAATTACATTTCTTCCTCCTTCCTCTATCTCTGTGCTTCGCGGAGGATCCTGCACCATGCCCAGCTAGACAAAAGCCAGCGCTATTCTGGCTGGACACAACAATCCTCTGAAGGAGAACTAGACCCAGCTCTTTGTACACGTACCTGGTGAGAAAATATCTGGGTTAAAGCGAATGTCAAATGATGTGTCGCTAATGGAGCCTACAGCCTTGCAAGCATTTCGAATCACTTCTTTGCTTTTGGGATCCACTGGAGCAGGAAGAAAAACAGAATACAAAAGACCATGGATTTCAGAAAGTGACAGGCTTAGCTAATAAATTTTGTTACTAAAAGCGGGAACGGTTCCCAGAGGTGCCTGCGCCCTGCCCGCTGCGCAGCCCTGCAGTGCCCACTCCCCACCACCCCACTGAGCCTCCGACAGCCCAGCCCCAGCTGCTGGCCCTTCGGCCCAGCTCAGTGGCCAGGCTCTGGCTCCTGCAGCAGAGCTCACGGGCTTGCTGCTTCATCGGCACTGCCCCCCTACTCCACTGGCCCCTGCGTGATTGATTCCTTATCGTGTGAACGGCTCCGTGCAGAGCGCCGAGACAATATTGACAGAAGCCAGCGCTTGTCCTGTTTAGCAACAAATAACCACCCCGACCACCCCCAGTCTGGCACGTCTCCCACCAGCTGGGGCAGGAGGCCTGGGCTGCTGCTGGTGTGGAGGGTGAAATACCTGTTCCATCATCTGACGCGATGGTCTCAGCCAGCTCTTTCACCTGATCAAGTCCAGTCACGTTATCATCTATTTTACCGTCCTCTGACTCAGACTTCTCGCTGTCTGCGGTGCCGTTCTCCGGAGAGGAGCCATTTTCCAGTGCTCCTGAGCTCTCCTGCTTGTTGGCTTTCTGCTGCATCAGCTGCAGTGCAGCCAGCTTCATGAACAAGAGATACCTGCAGTGATGGGAAAGAGGAATTCAGCACAGCAGGAGAATCCAAGAGGGTCACCGCCGCTCTGCAAGGGATTGCATGACAAGCCATGCAGTATTCCTGTGGAAAGGCAGGCGTACAGCCTCTTCCCATGAGCTTTCCAAAAATCAAAGGAGTGCACATTAGCTTATTAGAAGCAGCTAAAAGTAGTGGCTTTTCATTACCCACTGCAACAGGAAGCTAATCCCCTTGCAGCGGTTACAAACTGCTTTCCACACGCAGCACCAGCAGACAGCCCGGGAAGGCTCTCGCTGCCAGACACACAGGACTAGTCAAACCAACCAGCAGCAGCTCTGCCAAGAGACCTCAGCAGAGAGGCCCAGGCTTTGCTAGCCAGGGAGCAGCAGCAGCACCCTACGGCCACAGTCCTGCAGGCTGCTGGTCTGGAAGCTCTCCCGGGGAGCAGCAAAGCCAGCCAGCAGGCACGTGGCGGGACTGGGAAGGGCGCTGCCTGCAGAACTGGTTGCTCAGGGGACAGGGCTCCTCTGTCAGCAACTGGAGGGCTCGTCTTCCCAGCAAGCGAAGCAGAGGCTCTGACCATCTGTGAGAGCAGGGCACCTGCGGCCCCTCACGTCAGAAGCAGGTGCACTAACATCACCACACGACTGCCACTTGTCCGGCTCCCTGAGCTCCCACTTCCTCCCCTGCACCGAGGAGCCCCAACACCAACACATCCCACCCACCACAGAAGTGCCTACAGCAGTTCCCATAGGTAACTTTTTTCAGCCTCTAGGAAAAAAAGGTCACATTCAAGACATCTGGAGAGCCTTAAAAAGCAGCATAAATCCTCCCCGTTCCCTGGCCATCGGGTGCACAGGATATCTGCAGGGAAAGAACCTCTGAAACAACCAAAACAGGTCTGGAGACTCAAAATGCAAACCACCTCTTCCCCTGGAACCCTGTCACAATCTCCACCACTTTCACCTCATTAATTAATTTTTTGTAATTGCACCTGCATGGCCAAGCACTGGGGAAATGAGCTGCCCATGTCTGGGAGCTCTGCTGTGATGTCCCTGGGGCAACCCAGTGTGGGCCTGACTTGGGCCATTACCAGCTGAAATGGAAGAAGAGGGGAGCTCAGCTCACCTGTGTTCTACAAAGGCATCGACGAGCTCTTGCCGGAGACAGCAAAGCTTGTGCCTGTGCTGCTTGGGGAACCCCATTTTCTTACATTCCTCCGGCATCTCCTCCCCTTCAACAGGCAGGAAGTTTAGATCCGGAGGGAAGGTGCGGAGCAGGTCCAGGATGTAGTGACGCCCGTCGTTGCCAATAATGCCTTTGCACTCCACTGAGGAGCACAGCTCCACCTCCTCATTCTTGTCGTTGAGGACTTTGTGCTTCTGGATCTTAAGTGGCCTGCTGGTCTTCTCCAGCAACTCCAGGTACTTGGGGTGTGAGACAACTGTCTTGCCAAAGTCTATTGACCCATAGATGACGCTCTGTTCCTGCTCCCGTTCCAAGATGCCAGGAATAATGGACTGAGCTGTCACCCTGTAACCTCTGTAATCCACCACCACAGTCCCCAGCGTGTACAGCCCTTCTACATCCACAGCATTATAGGTCCGCACACCATTGAGATCATTGGTAGGAGCTACATAAGCAGCAACATCTCCGCCAAAGTCCTTGTAGTGGTCACGGACATCAAAGCCCAGGCTGAAGAAAATGTTGTTCCAGATGAACATCTGCATCTTGGTCTCTTCACTGGGGTTGATGGCCATGACATTGCCATCGATGACAGCCATAGCACCTCTCGTGGCTGCTGCAGTGAAGTCGCTGTGAACCTGGAGAAAGGTGAAGAGAAAGCTGGGTAAGGAAACACTCCCACCAGCCCAGCACCTTGCTCTTGATGCTTCCCCAGAACTTCTCTCCTCCTGACAGCTGGAGGCTGACACACATCAGCAGTCAGCAGGCAGCACATTGGCTGGCTTCTACTTCTGTGACCCTGGCCAGTGGCTTGGACACAAGCTCCAGGAGCCAGAAAACTCTAGGGATCCATGGGGCGCAGATTCATCAGCGGTCTGCAGAGGAGAGCTTAGGTGTGAGTGTGTCCCCTTGTCCCTCCACCCACTCAAAGGAGAGCTGGATCAGACAGAGCAGCAGAGGACAAGGAGGTGGCTGCCTCAGGGTCAGCAGGGAGACATGGGGTCAAGAAGGGCAGTCCCCCCCACGGGGCTGGGAGCAGAAAGCAGATGTGAGAGAGAACAAGACCCCTTAGCTCACAAACAGGGATCCTCTCCCTGTTTTTAAAGGGTAGCCTGGGCGAAGCCTCCAGATGTGACACAGGCAGCAGAGAGGGGGCTGCGGGAGGAGCTGCCCCCCCCCCATCCTGGAGTTACCTTGAAAATGGCTCGTTCCCTCAGCAGCCTCTCGGGCAGGTTCTTGCGCGGCAGCTCTCGCGTGGTCTGCAGCTCCTCGTTCCAGTCTCTGGTCTGCAAGAGTCAAAGCCTTGTGGGACACAATGCATTGTGTAGGAAGGGCTGGCAAGTCAGCATTTCTGCTTTATGAGGTGAGAAGGGAGGGGAAGGGGTAAGGATTCAAGCTGCTGTGGAGCTCAGAGGAACCGAATTAGCAGCAGGAAGGAACGCTCCTCATGAGCAGACTTCATTCAACAGCAGCTTGGGCACATCTCACGTTAGCCCAGTTACGCAGTGCTGGCTGCTCTGGAGGAGCATGGTGTAGCCAGCATGCTGCGGTGCGACCACACCACAGGCAGACACCCAGGCAGCTGCTACAGCCCTGCACTGCTCACAGCCTGCAAGATTTTATATTACAAAGCTGCAGCTGAAGCTGCTGGAATAGTTTGCTCAGAGACACAAGAGCTGTTTGAGGCCCAACAGGCACAGAGGAGCACTCTGCCTTCCATGCAGCGGTGCTCGGTGGAGCTGGAACGTGGCATTTACAATGAGCAGAAGTCACTCCTGTCAGACCTTTACGTGCACAGAGAGCTGCAGCCCGAGTAGCACAGCCCCTACAGGCAAGGGCATCATCAAGAACAAGGACTCCTGCAAGTTGTCCCTCGATGAGCAAAACCCTTCCACAAATACCAGAGGTCTACTTGATAAAAGTTAACTGGTTCCCAATGCAGCTGGTGGCAAATCTGTTGCCAGTGTTCTCAGGCAAAGCAAGACCGGTACCTGTCCAGGTATGTGCTCCTCATAGCCCAGTCTAGAAGTGTAAGCGTCCTCTGCCCGGACACAGTCCATGGCGTGCTCTGCTTGCGGAGCCGTCCAGCTGTACACTTGGAAAGGAGTCGCTATCCTCTCAAAGGGGTGCCTCTGAACCCTGCCGTAGGAGCGACAACAATTAGACATTTTCCAAAGGAAGAATTCTTTCTATTCTAAAAATTTTCCCTCTGCTGCAAAATCTGCTTCTGACAAACAACAGAACAAGACCAGGCCACCCGAGCACACAGCGACTCTCATTTAACAAGCCCCGTACCCCATGATGACTGACTGGCACAGGCAGCACCTCTCACCAGTCTGCAGAATGACCTGGGCTCTCCCCACTCTCCTTCCCACAGTTTTATCCTCAGTTGTATTGCTGGAGATCCCCATCACTCTCCACAGTCAGAGCGGAGGATGCCCGCTCCCAGCGAGCCATCTCCCATCTGGCCCTCAGCTTCCACAGCGGCCCATACTGGTGACAAAACCAGCCCACAGCACACACACGCTAATGAAGTGGAGAAGCAAAGCTTCACCGAACGGCCTCCTGTGTAATCTGTCTGCTCTCAGCAGGTGCTGGAGTCTCATCTGTATTTACTTCTGGCCCAAGAAGCAATACAGTGTAATCATTTTTAAATGGCCAGATAGTCACAGTGGTGACTGGAGGCCACTGCTAATTTCCAGCCCTTGTCTAGTGTCACTTTCATCTTCCTAACGAGCGCAGAAGCAGAGCTCCTGAAAGCCACACAATGCGCCTGTCAATTTGCACCCTGCTGAGCCAAGGCAGTTCATTAAGTGGACTCTAAAGAATGAAAGGCTTGTGCACAGCACCACTGTCCTGGAGCAGAATAAATGGTCCCTGCAGCAAGGACGGCAGAATAGAACAATACATTATTCGGTTTATTATTATTAAAGGAGCTAGAGGAAATTAGAGAAAATGAACACGCATGGACACGTTTAGCATCATTATTCTCTCTCCACCATAAGCCTACGCAAAGCCCTTACGTGTCACTTGCACTGAGATTTTATGCTTGTCACTTTTTTGGACTCTGGGGGAAGTACCTACTGAGCAGGTTACTGGCCCAGTCGCTGCCGCAGCACGTGGCTATTAACTCTCTGCTGCCTGGCTAGGTAGGAAGCCATCAACTCTCCCATGAGGCATGTAGCCAACAGGGAGGCTCATCAAGGAGACCCACATCTCAGGAGCCGGTCAAGACATCTGCAGTCTCCCTCGTGTGAACACACAGCTTCCGCTGTGCAAACCGCCCTTAGTGTTCAGCTTCTCCGCAGGGACAGAGAGCACTGAACGCCAGGCAAAGCCCCACAACCCACACTCCTGTGGCAATGCAAAGCCATCGTCCCCCCACCCTTTGCTTTAGGCAGAAATGAACTCCATAGCTCTATGTGCTGTAAACAAGAGTCGTTTGGGAGATACAGCCAAGAGAAATCTTCCCGTGGATAAGGATCGGGACTCTGGGCTTCCGCCGGCCTGTGGCTGCTGTGCTGACGAGTCACATCAGCTCTCACAGCTCCGTGTTTCGACTGAAGAAAAGCCAGTCACAGGGTGCTGCCAGGACGTTTAGTCAGGTGTTCTGTGGTCCCTGCTGCTTGAACTCACATGTCCCAACCACCCCACCATGACACGAGCTCGGAGGAATCCGGCACCACAATCTGTGCTCTGTCAGAGGCACCCAGTCCCACAGAACCAGCCCGTGGCTGAGCCTCACCAAGCAACGTCACAACAGACTACTCAAGGCAACCAGAGAGGAAAAAGTGCTACCGTTTCTTCTGCAGAGCGGAAAAGTTTTTTTTGAAGGTAGGGCTGATCTGGTTAAGTAGTTCCACCAAGGAATGACTGAGAAAACTGGGGTTTGCAGGTTTGGGATTGAAGTTGTATGCAGTAGATCTGCCAGAGAAAAAAGAAGAGAAGTCACAAGCTGTTGTCATACCTGAGACTTCCCATACCCTAGGAACATGGTACGTGAGCAAGAGCTTTCCCAAGGGCCCTCCCCAGGAGACAAGAGGCAGTAACCTGGCACCTGGGTGATGAGGGATTGCACAGAAAAGTCTAATTTAGGCCTTCTTGAGCCACTACCAGGTTCAAGAAAGGCTTCTGTCTTCATAGCTGGGAAGGACTGATCCCATGGAGCTTCCCAAACACACCAGAAGGGCCTTTGCTTAACAGAAAACCCAACAGCAGTGGCACCAACTGCACCAAACAGTTGGTGTCCCCTCAAGAGGCCTCATGTCCCAGCTGGAGGGCTGAGCACCAGACCTGCCAGGAACACTCCAACACGTCGCCCTCCCCATGTCCTGATTTGCAAAACTTGAAGAGGCCACTTGTTTCATGTCCCTTGTGCTGCTTGGTCTCCTGGGCCCTGCACTCGGACATGTACCCTCAGACTCATGACTTTTAACAGTTATTTTCACAGACTTGGGTGGAAACAATGGACTACAAATTATTTCTTCCATGAGCCAGTTTAACCCAGAGCACCTCCACTTCATAATGAGAGAGAAGGTGGAAATGTGCTCAAATTTTATCTTCTATCTCTCTATCTAAGCTCTCCTCTTCAGCTGGCTTCACTCTCCTTCTGTGAATTGTACCCTTGTGTTTTAAACATGCAGCTAAAGTTGCCCGGGCGATTATCTGGGTTGCAGGATTGAGGCCACCCAGAGGTGTTTCTGAGCTGCTGGTTGCTCAGGTTCTCTCCTGTCCACCCTCAGCTCAACAGGTCTGTGTTACAGGCTGCTGGGCTGGATGGACCCTGCACCTCCCTCAATACAGGCAAACAGTCACTGTTTTAAAAAAAAAAAAAAAAAAGTAAAAAAGATAAAGAAATCTAGTTAAATGTGTGCCCAGCTCAGGAAGTTCTGACAGGCTGTGTGTTTGCCTCACGGCAAAGTGAGATAGCTCCAGTGGTCAGGAAGGAATTCCCTCCCAACTCAAAATGCTCTAATTAGCTGATGACATTATGGAACATTTAAACTTTCCCTAAAGCATCAGGCACTTATCCACTGTGGAGAAATGGTACCAGGCACAACTGAACAGCCCAATCCAGTAGAGCAACTCCTACGAACCCAGGTGAGCAGCCAATTAAAATAGGCTGTTTTCCACCCAAAAAAAAAAAGAAAAGAAGCTACATTTTGCCATGTTTTACTTTCTGGATTTTTTTTTGTGTGCGTATGTGTGCAGTTGGTCATTCAGAAGTAGTCATAGATGTTTATCTACTGGATATACATGTATGTTTGACTTCAAGGATTTGCGTGCCAGATTTTGTCATGAGTGAGTGTGTGCACACAGCATTCTGTTTTACCTAAAATGTCACCAAAACTCACTAATTCCCTGTTTAGGTTTTGACGATGGTTTTGAGCCCTAACAGCGAAACACAAATAATTTCTTGTAGTATCACTTAGTGGGGTTTTTTTTTCTGAACTTTTTGTTGGTAGAATTTTGTGATGGTGTACTAAAATAAGTCCAGCAATACAGCAAATACTTTTTTTCTCCCCATATGGAATTGTATGGTTTTGCTTACAGCTGTAGTGCAATGTATATAAATTTTTTCAGGATTACTGAATCATTTATTAGAAATTTAGTATCTGAAATTAATATGTGGTAAGGCTTTAGTTGATAAATTGCATGCCAGAAGAATGCTTTGTAGAGTTTTACAGAAACTGGGCAAGAAAATATACAATTCTTTGACTTCTGATGTTTGGTTATTGAAAGTGAGGAGAAAAGATTTATTATCATTAATGTATTTCTGATGCTAAAGAAAGGGCTGCTTAAGGAAGAATAATCTTGAAGTTTTTATTTTATTTTGCAAGCAATAAAGCAACAGATGTTACGGTGTAGTTATATGCCACCTAGTTTTACATACCATAGTCAGGAACATACTTACTTGTGGACCGTGTGTGTTCAGTGAAGACAAAGACATGCCCTCATAAGGATCAGTTCCTTTTTCTAAGTGTACATTTTGTTTGGGTTTTGTTGTTGTTGTTGTTGGTTTTTGGGTTTTTTTGTTTGTTTGTTTGTTTGGTTTTTGTTTTATTTTAATGTCATTACAGCAAGCTTGTTCTAATGAATTGTCAGCAACTTTGGAATTTGACTCCTCCTGCATTAGGGAAACCATTAACTGAATTTCTCTGTTGCATAAAAGGCTATGTATAGAGCTTGAAAGTAGAAGATTGTGTTTTATTTATATAGTGCATGAAAATCTCATACAGATTAAGAAAGTGTAGAAGAGAGAAAGGTGGCATCAGGATAGTAGGTTAAACCACTATATTAATGGGCATGAATTACTCTGGCTGCATATAGAATGGCAACAAACAATAATAATCTAGTTGCAGTTCAAAGTCTTGGGAGGCTTTTAGTAAATCATGCAGTACCATACAGCAAGTCAATTATATCCCTTTAAGGACAATTAAAGTTATGTTAAGATACTGCAGTAAACCTCTCAGTAATTTCTGTAATACATTTAACACTGCTATTTCTGTCACCACTGCTTCATAGTGCATAGTGTTATATAATATTTAACTATAGGAAAGCTAAAGCTAAAAGCTTCAGCAGAACTATTGTTGCTTTTGATTTAAAAGTCAAATCAAGTTACATATGGAGTACTGTACGTGTAGTGTATATGCATTTATATACACGTGCCATCTGTACTAACTATGTAATGCTTGTAATGTCCCGTATGTAGCTAGATGTTTAAGGGATTGTGACTTTCAAGTAGGAAGAAAATGTGTATACTTTATAAATCCTTTACAGTTGTTATCCTGCATATCCTTTACAGACAGAAAATAAGACCAATGGATCAATGCAGTCACTAAGAAGTATCTTAGAAGTCCTGTGTAGTCCCTACTGCTGATGGAGTTGAGCTTCATTATTGGAAGTGGCAAAAGTCAAATTTCCTCAGGCATGTACTATTAGGAGAAATTTAAAATTGGACTGAATTAAAAGGTCTTGATAAAATTCACTTTGAAATGAAAATACTTGCTTTTTGAGTAGACATGACAGATTCTTACCAATTCAGGATAACAGACTATTGCTTTTAAAAACCATGCATTTAGACATTGAGACCAAACATTTCCGGTGTATGTAATCCTTTACTTTTCTTCCTGTTCAGTTGGTTATTTTTGTTTTAGAACGGTGCAACTGTTTTTGTACAGTTAGTCCGTTGATAAAATTCTTTTAGTTCACCAACTTGGTGGTTGCGTCCAGAAGTCAACACTAAACCAGTACTTTCTCAGTGCGAGAGAAAAAATTGAAAAAGCATGTGGAAACATTTTCTTTTTATTTGGGGATTTTTATTTTGCATTTATTTGAATATTTTAGAGATGTATTCTTGGTGTTCTGTGGGCTTTCTATATGCTTTTCTAAGAGTAGTTTAAATATCAATTTTTTTTCTCATGCAAAATAGAAGATAAAGTGCTTATTTGAGCTCTGTCTTTGTCAACTCACTAAAATATATCTATACACCTAGAAATATGTATATGGAGAAAGATAAGAGATGGAGCCAATGGGGAAGGATGAAACAATTGAATGTATTTTGAGTGGTGTTGTTCTGGTTTTGTGAGTTAGAAAATGCATATGGATTTTTGTATCTCTTGTGATTTTATTTTTTCCCTTTCATTTATGATGAAAAAATGAAGAAGTATCTGATTTTTTATTTTTTAATTCTTTGCCTGCTCTTGCTTTATTTTTACCAGTTTTATTAGAAGTTAATGGGTTTGGTCCTTAGGATAATTTAAAGTTAATTAGACATCTGGGCAATCTATTTCAAGTTCTAAATTTGCTTACAAATTGTTTCAGTTATTTAAATTTATAAGTACTATCTTGCTGTTTAAAAATTTGAAGTAGATTTGTTTACTATGTGAAGTAAAACCATAAAATGTAGAACCGATGAACTCTACTGTGAAAAAGATTCTGCATTAGGAGGACATGAATGATAGTGGGGTTAACTTAAAAAAGAAGTCCTGTGTGGATTTTGTTTTGACTCTTTGTTTATAAAGTAACTTCAGGACTGCTCTCTGACATGCATGCGCACAAGCAGGCACACACTGATAAGAAGGTGTTTCAGCTCATAAGTCATTATCCTCCTCAGAGATGTTTTTAACTGTTCTTAATTAATTGCTTCTAATGTCAAAACCTGTTTCACACACCCATAACATCTGAGTAAGGGCAGGCTAATTGCACATTCCATAAGATTATTTTAATGGGAAAAGAATTTAAGAGTGGCTTAGGAGTATGATTTCATGGACTGGGCTGATGACCAGCTATCAGCTCTGAGAGAAGGAAGCAGCTATTCCTTCCTAATCCTGACCATCCTGCCTTTTGAATCTGCATTGCTTAAAGGTTGCAACTGTACTTCTGAGCAAGAAAGGGAAAAGAAAAATGGAAATGAGTGATGAAAAAGGTGCAGGAGAGGAGAAGGGAAACCAGTTTCAGCAGTAGCAAAACATTACACTGGAGCGACTGCGTATGGCACTACAGCCTACATGTCAGAATTAGTTCGTAAATGTAAGGGTGTCACATTGTTGATTTCTTTGGTTAGTTAGAAAAGATTTAATTGTAGTGTTCTGATACACTTCAAAAAAAATCCAGGCAAGAGTTAAGTAGCAGTAATAGCTGTGTATCTTAATACTCTAAAATGGTATGTTAAAAGGTTAATTAATAAAACCCTTTACCATAAGGTTACTCATTATAACATTTTTAAATGTAACCTTTTTGATAAATATCCTTATAAGTAGTTGTGTACTTTTCACCATCAGTAATACCTAACTGCAATGTATTGCATGATATGTGTGAGCACACTGAAAGTCCATGTTTCTAAAAATGTAGTGCTAGCCTAACTCCTTACAAGGCACATTAATAGAGCGAAGAGTTTTTATAATCATCTGCCAACAGTGAGAGATCAGCTCTATGCAGGGGTAGCAGTTTAACCTTGAATCCCACTTCTCACTCATAATGTAACTTCAGAAATTTGCATGGCCATAGGCCCAGTCTAATACAGATGTGTTGTGTACTGTGAAAAAAAAATTGTGAGCATCTGTAGGCTGACAAAGATGACTCTGTGAGAGGAACTGATATTTTAAGGAACAAGCAAAGGGCAAGTGTGTTGAATTAATCTGTAATAGACACTTCAAAGATGCTCTTGTCACAGTCAGTACTTGGTTAAGATCCTTGAAAAATCTACATTAGTGCTAATTTCTCTTTTACATGGAATTTTCACACCTTATTGGCTATTTTTGAAGTCATGCCATAAAGCCAGTCTATGATCACATAACTTAAAACGTGCTTTTATTATATGACAAAACCTATTGTTTCATAAAATCCTGTTTTCAGTCTTGGTTATTATGGAGTTCTAAGGATCCATTTAAGTATTCATATAAAGTAAAAGGTTAAGGCAATACTCTAGGCACTCTAGCTAATGATTTTTTTTTCTCTTACAAATATACGATATGTAACATATTGCAAGTTAAATATTTAAGTTTAGCTTCTTCTAGGATACTTGTGAAATTTTCAACATGACTGTAGTGTGATTGGCTTTTCTGTTTGGTTTCTTTTGTTGATACATCGGGAAAATCTGTCTGTCTGATGAAAGCACAGATAAGTAGAAAGTGCAAAAGTCAGATTAAAGTACTCAAGGAGATCAACATTGGGTGAATAGGCAAAAGAAGCAAATTTTAAGACAGGAATTTACACAGAATTACACAGAATTACCATAGAGGCTGGAATAGACCTTTGAGATCATCAAGTCCAGCCTAAGACCTGACACCACACCACCTAGCTAGAGC
>JAAGNO010014727.1:14075-39948 GCA_033439905.1 Ceryle rudis
ATTTCAGTAAATTGCAGGGTTGAGGTTTTGTTTTTTTTTTTGTGAGATTTTATTTTTAATTCATGTACAAAAAGGAAATAAATACCTTTGTTGATTATTTCTTTATCAGTTTCACAGAGAAATACAAAGAAAAATGCAGTGCGTTCAGGCTGCTTATACTGTTAGCATCCACAAACAAGTCAGGAATTCTTAGGCTGAGTTGAAGGAGATAATGAATCCTGAGACAGATACAAATCTGAAAGTTCATTAAGAAAGGTTCAGTGAAGCAATTGGGCTAATCCTCGAGGACCTTATTGTACAGATGTTCTGGTGAAAACCCATTTCTGTGCACATAGAGTTGCTGACCTAAATATTCTGGATATTTTGATTTTCATGAACGTGTCAGTGAATTGCTGAGCGATGGTGGGATGAGGAGTGTGGAGGTGAAGAGAATGATGTAATATGTAATTGGTTTATATATTTCACGTTCTTCACCACGATATATGTAGTATATAGGTGCTCCATCACAGACTTAAACAGAACTGATAGGCAATTCTTTTCCATGTTTTTTGTAGCAGTTAAACACAAGGGGAAAGCTGTTCCTCTTCCCAGATGTTATCCTGGTATCACTGTGATGCTGTTCTAAGTGCTGGCATGAGGCTCCAAGGCTGTTAGGAAAGTTACTGCCATTTCATTTGTAAAATCCAGAGAACAAGGGGCAAAGCAAAGGTGGTGAATTTTTACTTGGCAGTCAGGTTGGTTTATTGGTATTAATGAGAACCAAGCAAGAAAAGCAGTGAGATTTGTACCATTTCATAACCCCACCACTCACCAGCGCTTGTCTGTAGAAACAGAATTACCAGTGCTAAGGACAAAGCAAAAGACAACTTCTATTTAGATACAGAATAGCATTTTACACTCCTTAGCTCAATACGGTCAATCCCTAAGTAATGCAAAGACTGCAGAAAATGGCACGTCGCTTCACGACTAAAGAACTGCCATAGCTCAAGTGTCTAAGCTTAGCTCTCTACTAACCTCTGCGTGCACAACTTTTACATCTCTTAGGGTCTGCCACATTGCAAATTGCCCTAATTTTCCCAAAGCTCCCTTTTAAAATGCATTTGGTTAGTTGATAGTTGCAAAGCAAGCACTGTCATCCCAGGTAAAACAATGCCCCAGTGAGGCTCATCAATTTAAAAAAGGGGAAGACTGTAGAAAAGTGCTGTGCTTTAAAGTCTGGCTTTCTAATTTGGGGTTATGTTCATTGCTGTGTTCGCTCTCTGTCTTTTCACTCTGAGGGTCTGATTCTTTTTCAAAAGATCTTTTCCAAGAGGTGCTAACTTGGTACAGCCTCACCTCCCCTTGACTTCAGGCCAGCCAAGCTAACTGCTTTAAAACAAGCACCAGCACACACAGAATATCTGAGGCTGGAATGGATCTCCAAGATCATCAAGTCCAGGAGCATTCATGGAGACGTCCAAAATCAAAGCTTTATGCAGCTCTACAAATGAGTGAAGCTGGTCCTGGTTGTGAATGGATCCACCAGCCACTTCCTCTTCAATTCCCTGTGCAACTGGCATTGCTAGAGGATCTTCATAAGCAGTTCAAACTTGATTTAGTAGGAGTGAAAGTAAAAAGAATAGCAGATAGTACTTTCTGATGTTGTAGTTAGTCCTGTGTCAGAGAAACAGCCGAATGGTTACAAAGGTTGTTTGGTAACTGCAGTGATAACTGAAGTGCCCTTGAAGGAAGTCATTAAGGAGTCATTCCACCTCATTTAACCAGTTGAAGTTAGGTCTCTACACACCTCTACACAGCTTCTCTGCTACTAGTACAGAGCACCTTGAAAAAGTGACTTCTGTCTTCCAGGAAGAATCCACTGGTGCCATGGCTTTTTCTCCTGCACAGTGAGATCTCTTCAGTGTGACTGTAGTTCCTTCAAGAATTCGAGGTAGTCCTGTATTTGAGGAATTGAATTTAACCTCCAGGTTAGACAGGGTAGGTCAGGCTCTCAAGGTCTCTAGCCTTCCAGTAAGTATCGTTTCTCTCTCTCTCTCCTCATTTTATAAACACATACTTTCTAACCTGTTCTGCTGGAAGGGGACCTCCTCTCTCCACCCCACAGATTAACATTCTACAGTGTTCCCTTACAGTCCACTAAAACAGTAATTGAAATTTTGCCCTATAACCACAATCTTCCCCCCAAAGAAATACTGTTCTATGAAAGGACAATGTTTGTTTGTTTGTAACAATTTTGTAGTCCACTCTCCATTGCCTAAAGCATTCCCATCAGCTCACAAAGTACTGAAATATTGGACTAGACGATCTACTTTATCTGCAAGCAATAAAGGTAGATAAATTCATCTGGGCCTCTCCCCACCCCCTTTCCAGATGTCCTCTTGTGAGTGTTGACTTTTAGCCCCTTAATTTCCAGTTATTGTTTCTCAGCTGTTAACTGCCCCCTGCCCCTTTGGCTGTGATGCTGTGACTTGTTGTGTGAGGCACAGTCATCCCTTCACCGTGAATTAAAACAGCAACCAACAGCCAGAGGGTCGTAACTGTTTAAGGTGTTAAGACTCAGCTGAAAGAGCATATCCAAGTGCACTTCAACTCTCTGTCCCTCAGCCTTCCATCTATAAACTCTGAATTATGTCTCCCTACCTCATCACAGTAAGCTGTGACAGTTTCTAGCTCACAGGATTACGCTTTAAATAAAGATACATTTAAAACTGTATCCGCTGAACTCAACCTGAACTTCTTTGAATTCCCATATGCCTCTCACAAGCAGAAATACCTCTTTGGAGACCAGAACTACACAGGGACACTGATTTGCTCCAATTTCAGGAAAAGCTATGTCAGATTACCACTTGTTTCGTAACACCATGTGAGGCAGACAACCTGCCGCAGAGGAACTGGGCCCTGACCCAGGCTCCCAAGTCTTGATGCACGGAGGTTTTCCTCTAGTTCTGGGCCATGAGTTGTTGGTATAGGCTGAGCTCTGCGGAATAGAAACTTTGTGGAGAATTTAATGCTGCCATTTGTTCCCACTCATGAAAACCCCTACATTTTTTGTGCTGCTTTGGTATGGCTTTGTCCTTAGTAAGCACAAATTGTAACTTCTGGCCTTCCTGGAGTCTGGTTATACCATAAGCCTAGTAAAAACCAAACAAACAAATACCACATTATTGGGGTTTTAGCAGCAGAGTTGCTCCCAGGATAACTTAATGAATGACAGTTTATTTGGGTAGTATCTGTGAATTCCCCATGCATACTCCTAGGCAAGACAGGATCTTAGCTTCACAAGTGCTCCACATCCAGCGCAGGCACAGGCATGTGCTCTGCTCCAGCTCTAAGCAGATGGAGAATTGACAGATTTGGAGTGAGACTGAAGTAAGGAAATAAGTTTGAATGTAGTGGGGACATCTAGCATAGATAGAGACATGATCAGCCCACTCTGCTCAGCATTTGTCAGGATGCACCTGGAGAACTGTGTCCAGTTCCAGTCCCCATAATTCAAGAAAGACATGGACATACTGGAGAGGATCCAAAGGAGGGTCAGAAAGGTGATCAAATGTCTGGAGAACTTGCCCTGTGAGGAAAGACTGAAGGAGGTAGGTCTTTTCTCCCTGGTGAAGAGAAAGCTCAGGGGTGACCTTATCACAGTGTTCCAGTAGATAAAGGGCAGCTACAAAGAAAAATGAGGCTCTCTCTTCATGAGGAGTCACACAAAGACAAGGAGCAACAGGTATAAATTGCACTGGGAGAGGTTTTACCTCAACATAAGAAAGACATTTTTTATAGTAAGAAGTGGAACAACCTCTCCAGGGATGTGGTTGAGAGCCCATCGCTGGAGGTTTTCAAGATGCAATTAGTCAGGTTGCTGTATAATCTCATATAGACTCCCTTCCTGACAAAAGGCTGGACCAGACCATCTTCCGAGGTCCCTTCTGAACTGGGTTGTTTTATGATTCTATGAAATCTGTAATGGATATGCTGCCACAGAGCTGCAGTCAGTGTGCTTCGTTTGTTTTTTCCCAGCTGGGTTGGTTGAAGAGTGCAGCTTTGGCAGAGAGGAGACCTTCAGGGAGGATTGTCTGCTGTGTTAGTTTGGGGTTTTTTTCAAGGCAAGTTGTCCCTCTGTGCATATGTTGGGTTCAAAGAGATTGACGTTTTCCTTCCAGGGCTACTGCTTAGTGCTCAGCAGCATGGACGAAATGATCTCCTACAGGGATCAGAGGGAGTTTTTCTTGCAGGAAGTTATGGAGGAAAAAGGCTCAAGTTGGGAAATAAAGGAGCAAAGGTGGGAAGGGCAGAGAGGAGAGAGAGAGTTTGGACAGCATGAGGGAGCAGAGAGGACCATGGTTCAGCACTTTTCCATCTTCTCATTTTGTCTGGGAGTTGTGCAGTAAATGTTCTTCTGTACTTGTGCCAGCGGTATGTGAAACCACTAGGTAGCAGGCAACTACTAAAAGGCAGTAACTCATTAGAATGGACATGTTACTCCATGGCAAAAAGAAAATGTTACTGGACCTTTTTAAGAGAAAAACACTCCAGAAAATAGTTTGCCAGTAGCACTTGCAAGGATCAGAGAGATTCTGGGTTCAGAGTTTTCCAAGGCCTTTTTCAGCAGCTCTTTATAGAAGCCTGTTTATTTTTACAGTGTACAAAAAAGTCCTACTTGGCTTTGAAGACCACTGAGAGATGAGGTATTTGTCCCAGAGGACTTGCAGAATAACTACAAACAGTGACATTCTCAGATGTCCTCATACTTATGTCCATGTGTTCTGCTCTATGTGTGTGTGAGTTTCAACTCTGCCAAAGTGTAACCACACAAAATCCTACTGAGCAGAATGGGAGTTGTGTAGCTAAGTTCTGTCCTGGGCTTTGGAAGCATTGAGTTTAAATGAACAGTGTTGTATTAACATACTTATGTTTATAGGTTGGCAGAGCCTGAGCCATTATGCTCACAATACGTGGTCTCCATGAGTGAAGGGAAGGGCTTAGGAAGGAACAGATAGCTCCCGTGGGTCAACACCTGGTTGCGCACCTCTTGCCAACAAGAACTGGGCATATATGATCATGGGGCCCACTCTGAAGATTGAGGCCAGCTAGGGAGAGATAGGATCCACCTGACAAAGTGGAGCAAAAGCATCTTTGCCAATAGACTGACCAACCTGGTAAGGAGAGCTGAACTAGGAGGGACAAGGGAGGGAGGGGGTGATGATGACCCAGTTCAGTGAAGTAGCAGTGTACAAGGCCAATAGCAGACACTGCAGCGTGTTGGATAAAAGGAAGACTTCATGAATGATAAAGCAGAGCAAAGTGATGTTTGATTTGAGTATAATTACACAAATAGAGTCAATCTGGGGAAAAAAGCGGGAGGAACTAGAGCTCTGCATGCAGCTGTGTTGCTAAAACACTATTGGTATAACAGACAGAATGGGCCAGTTTGCTCAAGTGGAGAGTGGTGATGGGCTGATACAAGCTCAGGTTGGGAAGAGGCTGGGAAGATGAAGAGAGGGACTATGGTCTACATGAAGGAGCGGTTTGGATGTATGGAACTCCTCTGCAGGACCAACAACAGGCTGGTTGAGAGCTTGTGGGATGGGATCGGAAGAGAAGACAGTGAGTGTGACATCATGGTGGGAGAATGTCACAGACCAGGGTGAGGAAGCACTTGAAGTCTTTAAACAATTTGTGAAGGGCTCTGAATCACAGACCCTGGTGCTCACAGGGAACTTTAACCTACCTAACATCTGCTGGAAAGGCAACTCAGCTGGACAGAAGCAGTCGAGACTTTTGGATGGTGTCAGGGATAATTCCTCTGCTCAGGTAACTGGACACACCAACCAGGGCTGATGCATAGCTGGATCTGCTGTTATCTAACAAGGAATGGCTGCTTTAGGATGTCAGAATGGCAGCTTTAGGTATAACGACCATGAAACAGTGGAGCTTAAGATCTTGATGCGACCGAAGAAGAGCAACAGAATGCAAACCCTGGACTTCAGGTGAGCAGAATTCATCTTAGTCAGAGAACTGGCAAGTGACACCCCATGGGAGCTATTCTGTAGGGAAAAGGACCTCATGAAATCTGTCATGTCTGTAAGGACAGCATCCCCTAAGCAAAGGAACAAGTCATCCCAACATTTGGGAAAACAAGTAGACCAGAAGACCAGCCTGGTAAAGCAGAGGACTCAGAGTAGAGCTCCAGTGCAAAAAGGCAGCATACAGGAGATGGAAGCATGACCAGATGACAGAGAAGGAATTTAAGGACATTCCCAGGCATGAAGGGATGGGGTCAGGAAACCTGAAGCATGACTGGAACAGAGGTTTCCAAGGGACATGGAGAGCTTCTACATTAGTAGTAATAGCTTGAACAAGAACTATGCGGGCCTGTTGCTGAAAAGGGTACGTGACATATTGACAATGGACACCTAAAGGGCTGAGGTGCTCAATGCCTTCTTTTGCTTCAGTCTTCACCAAAAAAACATGTCCGAGACCTCTGTGTGCATTGAAACAGTTCACGGAGAACAACCAGCAGTTCAGGACTGAGTCAGGAACTACTTGAGTGAACCCAACCTGTACAAGTCCATGGGACTGACAGGCTGCATCCAAGGTTGATGAGTTCATGCTGACACCCTCGCTAGGTTGATCTCTATCATTTTTGAAAGGTTGTGAAGACTGAGGGAAGTCTGATGACTGGAGAAAAGTGAATACTGCACCCAAAGCTAAAAGAGTAACCCTCTGATTAAAAGCATGTACTTTATTTTTATCCACAGTATGATGGACGTTACCTTCTAGCCACTGGATTTCTTCCTTCTTTGTGGAGTGGAGAATAGAACCACTGTCTGTATCCTGAGTTGCCACCCTTCAGTTTTTTTGGGGGAAGCTGAATAGATGAGGGCTGGAACACCTCTTTTAAGAAAATGGGCTGAGAGAGTTGGGGTTGTTCAGCCTGGAGAAGAGAAGGCTCTGGGGAAACCTCACTGTGGCCTACCAGTATCTGAAGGGGGACCACAGTAAAGTTGGGGAGGGACTTTTTAAAAGGTCTTGTAGTGATAGGATGAGGGGTAATGCCTTCAAACTGGAAGAGGCTAGATTTAGATTAGAAATTAGGAAGAAGTTCTTCACTCTGTGGGTGGTGAGACACTGGAACAAGTTGCCTGGAGAAGCTGTGGATTCCCCATCCCTGAGAGTGTTTAGGGACAGGGTGGATGGGGCTTTGAGCAACCTCATGTAGTGGGAGGTGTCCCTGCCCATGGCAGGGGCATTGGAACTAGATGATCATTAAGGTCTCTTCCAACCCAAGCCATTCTATGATTTATTCTATGATTTTATGAATCTGTGATTCGGTGATTCTCTGATTCTTTGATTAGAGGCTTTCATCATAAGACTTACTTGCCCATTCTCTTGATTCAAGTCTGAATTTTTCAAAATCTGGGTCCAGCTTGAGATTTTGCAATTCAATATCCAAGGATTACATTCTCCCTTCCAACCACAATGTTGCACGTGTTGTGGGTGGCCCATCAGTAGTACACTGGGCTCACATCATGCTTTTTTCTCAGGTTCATTGCTTCCTGGGGTGGCCTGTACTCTTTAGCCCTAGGCACAGCAGCACTGCCATACATATGGGTTGCTTGCTTGTGGCACGCTCTCCTGACAGTGTCATTAACTTATTTTTCTTCCTTTAGCACCCTATCATCAGAAAATATTCCTAGGAAAGATTTTGTGTGGTTTTCCAAGTTGTTGTAAAATATGTATTAGCAGAAGGACAGAAAATGTCATCTCCCTTCACCCCAGCCTTGCTTGACCTACCTCTGCCCTAGGTAGAGATGCCCCTACTTGTGTAGGGGGGTTGATGACCAGATGACCTCTAGAGGTCCCTTCCAGCCTGAAACGTTCTATGGTTCTATGACAGAAGTCCAGCTGATGCTGATATTGATGCTCCTTCCGTACTTACAGGGAGATCTACCATTTGGGCTTGGTTGGGTGTTTTTTCCTCATTTTACCCACCGGATCTGTGGGGCATTGAGTTTTGCCTCTTGTTTTGCCTCTTGTTGTGCTAATCTACTGGTGTTACAGCAGCATTTATTTGTCCAGCAATCTTTAATCTCCTCAAGGAGTGCTTTCAGGTTTCATGTGGAGATGATAATGAAATAAATGAGACAGGAGGAAGGATCAGAAGGGGAGTGTCTTAATAAGCAAATGATGCCTTCTCTGGGGGACTGGGAAAAGAATTAAAACCAGATCCTGCAACCGGGGTCAATGAGTAGGTTAAATAAAAGTGAGAAGGGAGCTGCAGAAGACAGGGACAGAAGGGTTCATATCCTGAAGTCAGTGACATCAACACTGGTTCCCAGCCTGAGAGCTATGGGTGGCAGTGAGGCTTCTCGGGCTGTGGGAATGGGGACTTCTCACGTTCAGCAGATGTGTCCAGGTGCCAACAAGTGCTTCTGCTCCACATCTGTAGGAGCAGCAGACTGTGGACACCTGCACCCAGCTGGACCAAAGCCAACAGCTGTGGGTTTTATTCCCCTCTCACACAGGTAAAGGTGACCTGACTGACCAGAGGAGGGGTTTAAAAGCCAGGACTTGCATCTGAGCAGTCTGGCTTCAGTTAGTAGCTAACTCGTCTGAAAACTGGGGTGAGATATATACCTTTTTTTAATCTCATAGCAGGTAGGAAAGATAGAAATCTCTGCTTTTTCCCCTGTCAGTGGTTTTGTGATGTCTTGTATTTTTAACATGAGCTCCCTGAGCTGAGGCCATTTCCTCAGCCATGTTTGTGCAGCCCTTGGCTTACAGGAATCCTGATCTTCGGTTGTTCATCTGTAATCTCAGTTGTAAGAATTTTGCCTTAGTGAAGACTACAGGATTTACCCATCTAAAACATCAGTAAAACACCCCTCAACAGTCCTAAGTGCTTTTTGATCTTGTCTAGAAATCCATTTAACTGGCTGCTCAGTTTTTGATGTACACCACTATACAGCTTTACAGCTCTTGCTGTAAACCTTGTGTGTTTACTGGTGAATATTTGATTGAAACATTTTAAAAAGACTTTATTTTTTTTAAGATATTCTCTTCCTTGGGCCCCAGATTCCTGTTGATTTCAACTGGGCACAAGTACAGCCCTTCGCCTGTGCTCACTGGCTGCCGGCTTCAGACTGCTGTTGGTCTATTACACCCAGAGGAGTAGTATGAAGCTAATGACCAAGGGCAGAGGAGAGTTACACAAAAGACTGCTGAATAAAGCCTGTAATAAACCAAAAATAACTGGGGGGGGAGGCGAGGAGGAGGGAAGGGAAGGTGGGTTGTGCTACATGAGGCTCTAGACCGGCGCTGTGTGCTGCATTACAACGACAGAGCCAAGGGGGCTGAGCAGAAAGTCCCCATCCCTATTTTATGTGTGGCACCGACCTGCAGCACAAGATTCTTGGCAGGTGAAGGATCCCCCAGCTCCCCATCCCAGGGACACCGTCTTAGGCCACCTCGGCTACAGGGTTGATGTTCAATAAACTGGGAATCAGCATGTCTCTTCGCTCCTACAGCACTTGCCCTGGTGGCTACTTAAATCAACCCCTAAATTAATGGTGCAAAGAGTAAACACGCAGTAGCATCCCAGTTTAACCAGGCTGGAGGTGAAGTTAGAGTTGAAAGCATTTATTTGTGTTTTAAAAGGCTACTGGAAACCTCCCTTTCAAGGATGAGTTAAGTAGCCTCATTGTCATGTCGTTACTGCATTTTGAAGTTAAACAGCTCCGTGATCTATGAACTCAAATCACACAGTTAATTACCCCGCGTTCCCCCTCCTTACTTCACTCCCCCTCACACTTTGCTCTTGAAATACATTATATTTCTTTGACAGTCCGCTGAGAACAATGTCTGCTTTTGTGACAGCGGCATTGCCAGTGGTGTAAAAATCTATGCATCTGTCAGGTTTCCCCATGTGAAACATAATTGCTTAATTTCCATTTGAAAGTACATCCCTGACATTAGAACAACGTAGACACACCAAGGATAACAATGATTTCCTGACACCTACAATGGGGCATAATGCGGTAATAAATACGTGTGCAAAATGAATGCTCCGCACACAGAGGGAGCAGGTCTGAATTTACAGCTGCAGATGAAGTGTTCCTCAGGAAAAAAAAAAAAATAATAAAAAGAAAGAAACCAACAGATTAGCATCAGTGTGAGTCTATGTCAACCAGATGGCTTGCTATGGAAAAAGAGCTTCCCTGCTTTATTCCAGTAACCCTGGCTAGCAGGCTGAATGTCTGAGATGAGAAGAGAAAAATGATCTCATTCAGTTGGGTTTTCTTTTTTTTTCTCCTTCTTGCATACATACAACTTCAGCTGGAGCAGAGTAAAAGCTCTGAAAAGAACACAGAAGTTGTCCCCTAACGGTGGTGTGTGATGGACCAGGAGAGCTCACGATGTGGGTTCGAGTTTGCAGAAAGCATAGTGGTGAGCAGTGCCAGCTGGGAGGAGTGGAGCCTTCGGGGAACTGCTGCTGGCTCTAACCAGGCATCTACGCTGCACCTTGAAATGATGATGTGGTTTTTCTTCTGACTTCTCCATCCCTTGTGTGGCCCCTAAAATGTTTGGAGCAGAGGTCATCTCCCCAGGCCCTAGTTCCTAGTATCCTTAGATGCTAATGTGATGTCAGGCATGGCCAGGCATGTTGGTCCTAACCTGCCAATGGACTTGGCAATGGAACACACAGAGTTCATGTGGTGGCAGCTACACTGGACCGCTGTCTAGTTCAGGTCACCTTATCTCATTTTAGGCATTTAACTGAACACTTTGTTAGGAGTAGTTTCCTCCAGAGTCGCTGAAGGCAGAAGCGTGTCTTCATTTGAGGACTGACAAGGGATCTGGTGGTGCCTCTCTCTACAGATTGTGGGGAAAAAAAAACTAGTGTAATAAGACTCTCAACCTCACCTGAAGTTAAACAGGGTGAGTCCAGGCCCAGATGCTTACCTTCAGGGCGATGACTGCTCTCTTTTGCCGGAGGAGGTCAGGACGTCCTCACTAGCAGACTGAATTGAACATCACTTCTCCTTGGAGACACTACAGTATGACAGCTAAGTAGAGGACCTGTAACTGACAGTTTGAAGAAGGCCAAGTGTACTTTACAGACTTTTGAGACCCAAAACTAGATTTATAGCAATGGCTTGCTGCTAAAAGTATTATTTAAAAAAAAAAACCCTCTTGTACAATGGTTCCTAAGTCAGGCAACTTCTTTGGACAACATGCTTCACACAGCAGGCAATTTGGCTTGGAGTGTCTGGATTCCAGTGAGAACTAAGTACATTTTAGTGACACTGTGATGAGAGTCGTCCAACAGAGAGGCTGTAAAAGTAATCAGGGTGATTTGACCTCTCTTATCTGCAAGAAATTATAGGGTATGACCGTGCACAAAGAAACGGGAGATGAGAGTCCTTCTCATAAGAAATGAGTGACACTGTTTGTCAAGACCTGTTCTGAGGCGAGGGCATGATCACAGGGCAAGAGCTGAACAGTTATTTTTCATTTTTCTTTGTTTAAATTCTATGCCCAATGGCAATTTCTCACAGTAAGAAGGAAGGAGGATGTTTAACTTTGATTTAGTCTATGGTAGAATTAATGCGCGTGGAATATCCCGTCCTTGATTCTTTATTTGTCTTTGGCAGTGAATGAATGTCTGTCATTGTGAATGTCTACAAAATTACTATTTTAATGACCTGTTTGCTTCAATTAAGGCCTAGCTATTATCTTTCCAAGAGACAGAGGGTTGGGGAGGGGGAGACGAGTGGGAGAGAAAAGCTGATCACTAGGATGTGTGAGTAGAACGTTTAAGGGGCCAGCTGAAACCGAGAGTAGATTTGGAAAGGCTGTGTGATGAATCTGTGACATTGCAATATTTCAATCATCACATTTCAGATTCTGCTTCATGCATCATTTGCTATGAAAGTTTTGAGATTTTAATCAGTGTTTCAAGAGTAAATTGATACAGCCTAATCATTTAGAATCTCTGGCACGAGACCAAAGTGTATTATGTTAAGTGTATGTTATGTATTATAAAAGCTGCTTGCTGAAAATTAATTGAGTATTCCCGTGCTAGATAATGTTTCTCCATTCCCCAGAGCCCATCCCTTTGCGTGCGAGTGTTTTCCCAAGTGCAATGCAGATGCCAGAGAAAAGGTGAATATATAACATATGTAAAAGACTGGCTTAGTTAGACACAGCACAGTATCAAGCCTGCTAACCTCTCTGGCTTGATTGTGGGGCTGTTTATTTGTCTGCATGATGTGTAGGAGGAAAAACTGACGGGTACGAAATGAAAAAAAAAAAAAAAAAAAAAACACAAAAAATATTTTCCATAGAAGCAAAATATAAGAAAGCTCGTGCCGTGACTCTAATTCATGTAAAAGACTGGAAATGTGTTAGCATTTCTCCTGATGACTTATGCGGACTTGGCAGAACAAGCAACCTAAGTAAATGACATGGTTAGCAGCCAGTGAGTCTAGGTAACAAATGTGCCATCATATTATATATCCAAAGGCTCAGTAAATTCACATGTTATGCTTGTCCTTCATTTTGTACCTGTGGCAATGCTGGTTAAGGAAGTGCGGTCAGAGATGAGGGAGTTGGGTACACCTTTAATTTGCCTAACAGTGAGTGGCCACCAGCATGATTTATGCTCTGTGCTGACATTTCTGAAACAAACCATTTCCATCTGGAGGGGTTGGTTTCTCTGGGAGACTTGGGCCTGTTTTGCAAAGAGGGTTGATTTTTGGATCTTCCCCTAACTACCTAGTACACAAGCAATAGCTTCAAATACTCTTGACCTGAGTTCAAATACCCCTGATGGCTGATGCATGGTTCTGCACAGGGGCTCCCCAGATGAATCTCCCCAACAGTAGGATGTTCTACCCAGCATCCTGGTGAACGCTGTCCTGCCTCATTTGTGGTTTTCAGTCATTCTCCACATTAGGCACAAGAAGATGGGTGTTCATTGATCACAGGTGGATCTCACTTTCTTCAGCTCCAGCCTCAAGTCCCCCTCATCACATGTTCATTTCCTCCTGTCCACAGTTACAATTTTTAGAAAGTAGAACACCATCAACACCCAGAGCATGTGTCCATCCTCTCACCTTCTCACAAAACATCAAAGCAAAGACCCTTAGTCTGAACTAAACAGACCAAAGGTTTGAAGCCCATTTGTACACATCCTGGGCAAGAGCCCCCACTCACTGTAGCTTAAGACCTTCAGCCACAAAATGAGGAGAAAGGCAGCATTTTTTTCAATGGCTTTGGCTAGGACACCTAGCCTGCCTCTCTGACTTTCTTTGCCTCTTAGCCTTTTTTAAAATCCCAAGGCAGTGGAAGGAAAGCATTTGTTTAGGGTCACTTCGAATGCTTCAGTCAGCCAGAATTAATTGTTTCATTCTGCTGAATATTGGGATTTTTTTTCTTTCTGTTTCAGTTCAATGCATAGTCTCCTCCCCAAATGGGTAATCAATAATTCTCAGTGGCCTTAATCAAAGCATGCTCATTACCAGGCCTTTTAAGTTCAGATGTGGTCCGTAAGATGGAGGAGGGAGGTAGCTGCAAGGAGGTAATCCTGTTCTTCTGAGGAGAGAACACCGCAAGGCACTCAAGCAATTCCTTGCTGCTCAGGAGGTTTGTAGTCCCTTGCCTCCTTTCAGGGCCTGATTTGATTAAGACCAGCACAGAAGGGTCAAGAGTACATTTGCTGGGTGCACACATAGCATATCACATTTACTGAGCAGGGAAATCCCACATCTGGCTTCCCTCTCAGGGCCTTGTCATTTTGCAGTTGTACATCTGCAGTTCCACTCTGTAGTATTCTCTGACCTCTCTTTCAGAGGACAGCTAGCTGGCTTCATCTGTCAGCAGCTTACTCATTACCTGGTGGCCACAGCTGAGAGGTGTTCTGTTAGTGGGTCCCCTGGTCCCACAGGAGTCCTCCTGCAGTCTAAGGCTGCAGCTGTTGCCCTGTCACCTAACCATCTGATGTGCTGTCTTTGATCACTGGAGAAGGTACTTCAGTGTCCTATGGGAGAGGTTTCATGCTCACAATCGCAGGTGATTTAACATTGAAAGGAAATGCAGCTTAGCTGCCTTCTCTGATAATTAGCAGAAATAATGCAAGCATTTAATCACTAATTCTCTGTTCGTAGTGGCACCTTCTGGTACGGCAAAGAGCAGGAAATAGAAATAGAGTATCCAAGAAGGTGAAATACCCCTAATATTTAAAACCAATATGCCACTTCAACCCTGGTCTTGAAAGTTCTTCACTTCAGGAAGAAGGAAATTATTTGGTGACTGTGAAATCCTTACCTTCTCTCCTTGTGTCATTTGGACATAGATAACTTTCTTCCAAGGACAGGAGGCCAAGCTCTTTTTCTTTTGTAGATCATGGAAAAGCTTGAAGGACTTCCTTGGAACATCCTTCAAAGGTACTGTGGTCTTAACAGCAGATGCCAGTAGACTCAGTTGCTTCTCCTTCATTTAATACATATTTGAAATGGCACAACCAGACATAAAACCTAACAAAGAGCTAGGCTGCTAGAGCTGAACATCTCCTTCCTAATGCTCAGAGTCCACTTCATCCTTCCTGTTGCTGGCTGCTTATTCACCATATAGCTGTGGCCACCCAATCACACCCGGTCCCATTTGTTGTTCATTTCCAGAGGTAGTCTATGAAGTGTGATAAAAATGAGTAGCCGTGAAGAATCTGAACAAGTGAGCAAACTGTCCACACTGGATCTGACAGAACATCTCATAAAGCCTCTTTCCAAACTCCTTGTCCCTTGTCCAATTGAGCTGTTCCATAACACAGGGATTCCCAGGATCCACTACAATGCTATTGACAGTTCTCTTGTTTCTTCAGCCCCATCACAGCCCACAAGCACCGCCGCAATTGCCCTGTTCCTCTCTTAGTTCATCTCTGTATGTCCCAGAAGCATGAAGAGATGAGATGGCACTGGGACTTTCCCTCTGTCCCCTATTCCTTGCATCCTTCACCTGGGCCAGGCTGCTGCTGAATGCCCAGACTAATGCAGGCTATGACATCCATGAGGGTACCACTGTGTGACCTATTATGGGGCTGGGGCACCTGGCTCTGCACAACAGTGCTGAGGCACACAACTCCAGAATTTGTGGTTTAACAGAGCCAGCCAAACCAGGCCATAATAACCACAGCTCAGCATTGCCTTCTCTTGATTTCCAGTTGGAGAGGGCAGAAGTGCACTCACGGAGATAGTACAGTGTGAGTTAATGCTTGCCAGCTCTGAAGGAGTCACAAACACTTTTGAGCTCTTGTATCTCCCATGGACAGGCTTGGGAGTGCTTGTGGGACTTTTTCTATGGATGACCTAACAGAAAAGTAGGGAATGTGGAGGATGAGAGCCACAGATTTTTCTTGTTCACATCCTGGCCTTTCCCAAGTCATTTCATCTTTCTGTGTCTGCTTTCCCTTAGGCAAAATCAAATGGTGCTTATGCAGATCAGTGAGGCATCTGGTGTTCCTACAATAAAGGGGCTACATAGTGTCAAGGAGTAACCAAGTTACCAGGAGGTGTTTATGGGGTCTGACCTTGGGACTGCCTGCAGCAGAAAAGGAAGAAATCACAGGCAAAAAAATCGGGCAGGTCTGTGCAGACATCATGGACTGACAAAGCACATCACGGTGAGAATCAAGCAGGTGTCAAGGCCAGAAATCACATCACTACTCAATTCTGTAAACTTGTGGCTTTCAACTTGTTTCTTCCCTGTCTGTAGACCCTTGAATTTTTTTCTAAGGGAAGGACACATCACTGTTCAGTGAATTTAAATCCACTAACAAGAGACATTCCTGATCTCCATACATCACAGAGACCCCAAGCTGAAAAAAATCTGCTATAACTATAATAACTCTTGGGTACTTGCTGTTCCAGACCTTAGAGGACAACACAATCTTGATTTCTTAGCCAAAGTATTATATGGGCCGCCTACTACCGGATCTCTGGCTCCCCATGCTTAGCTTTGTGCTGCGCTTCACTTGTGAATGAAATCAAGCATAAGGAGCCAAAGTCCTTGGTCAATATTACCTCTGGATGTTCTGTATAGCACAGAGAACTTGAATTATGGCTCCAGATCCAGCTTGTAGATATTTGCCCTCATCCTGTGTGTTTTTTATTAAAACAGTGTCCCAGCGAATGCCATATTAGCAAACCAAAGTCTGGGGGCTCTTTCCTCTTCTAAAGGGTAGTCACTGTGTCATGACATTATAGCTTATCATCATCTTTATATTAGCAGCCAAAGAGAAAGGCTCTAGACTGTATATGATTTTTTTTAAAATAAGTAATAAAACTTCATATTTTTTCATTTTGGGACTTGATAGCAAAAGCAATGAACACTTGTTTACCTTTTAAATTACACAGTATTGGCATTCTTAAAGTCTGGGCTGAAAACTCATAATCTTTTTTCATTAAAGTGCTCAATATCAGGCTTTCTGCAATTTATTGTTCCTTATTTTCCATGTGTTATGACAAACCACTAAGCCTAGGATGTCCATTGCCATTGCTAAAGCTCTGTGTCCTTGTCTGATTGGAAAGCCACTCTTCATTGTTCCCTTTTGTACACTCTCCATGAAGCCAACTGGCTTCAGCTGCTGGCAGATAAAAAGTGAGAAGAAAAAGTGGCGTTAAAAAAAAAAAAAGTGCCAGGAAAATCTCCCAGCAGTCCTCAGTGTGAACAGATCTAGCTTGTTAGCCACCCCAGGAGGAAACTCTGGTGAAGTTGACAAGCCCCTTTCTTCAATGCCTGTGCTGTCTGGTGGGACTCACTTGCTCTCCTGGGGCTGGTGAGTTGCATCCAGCTCTGTCTGACAGAGCTGCTACTTTGCTTCTGATTTCTTTTTTCATCTGCCATATTGACAGTTCTACAAGTCACGTTACAAAAGCAGCAGGACCAAAACTCTCGGAGCAAAAGTGTGCTAGAAACTTGCTTATGGGAGACAGAGGAAGACAGGCAGAGTGGAGCAAACACATGTGAGGTGGCTTGAAAGGAGTCTATCAGACCAAAGGGGTGGAGCACAAAGTTCTGTTAACAATCCCCTTCTCTTTGTGACAGTTAGCCGGTAGGCAAGGGATGAAGATGATGGGCTGAGGCAGTGATACTGTAGGACAAGGCATCTGCATTCTTGTATCCTTGTTTTTTCCTTGGAGCTGTACTAATTTATCTACCTTCATTACGCCATGAAGCCAATAACAATTTTATGATGTCTCTAGGAGTTTCCAAAGTCTTCAAAAACACTCTTGAAAGCTCAACTTTGAAGTGAGGCTGCTGTAGGGCAACTGGTTATTGGAGAGGCAGGTGTCTTGGCATCAGCAGGTGATGGCTTGTTCTACACAAAGTAAATGACCCTCATAGTAAATCACCATCAACCCATAAAAGTGTGAGTTCTGCTGTGACCAGACCAGATTAGTACTGTATATAATGGCAGCAGTGTTCAGCATGAATAAGGCCAAATCAGGTTATAAAACTGCTTCAACTTGTGTTCCCGTGCAGTGCAAAATCTGAAATCTGGCTTTTAGCATGGCTTGCTGTGGTGGGAACCTAGTAGTGATGCCCTTTAGCTATGGTTGGGTTTAGTACAATCATAAATCCCCACTGCCAAATCCTGTTGTTGCTTTATAGGTCCACCAGGCTGGAGCATAGCTTTCCACTGGCATTGATGATCATGAGTCTTTACCCTAGGAACAGCCAAGGACAAGGTGCAAACCCAGGTCAGCAAACAAAGCAACAGCTTCCAGCATCAACAAGCAGAGGTAAATTGTTAGGGATGTGGGGACTCCAGTAGAAAAACCAAAGGGCCAGATTTTAAAGGGACTTAATTCCCTTGCTCACAGGGCAATCAGGAAGAGTGGAACACATAAATGCTTTGGAAAAATAATCTGTCCCTCAGGGTGCTGTTTGCCATAGCAACCAGATGAGGTATAACCTGGCTTTACTAGGCTCATCTGGATCATCCTCGGCCCACCTTCCCTTGTGTGAAATAAAGTATCAGGATCATTTTAAAATGAGCCTTTGATATATTCACTGCCGGCAGTGCTGCTTGTGGTGAGCAGCTGCTTGTCATCAGTGTACTCCATAACAGTGACCAGCTCGCTGCCCAGGTTTCCTACAGCATCTGCCTCCAGGAGTTAGAGGAGGAAGAAAGCAGAGTTGACAATACCTAGTGCCCTGAGGAGCCTGGAAATCAAGGACTCAAAAAAAGGAGTGGGAGGGAGGGAAGGAAGACTCTTAAGGGCCAGGGTTTCTTATGTTTTATTTTCCTTTAAGAAGCACAGGCTTGCTTGGATCCTCACATCCAGACAAAGGTGTGTGTGTAGTTGCCAAGCTGTATTTGTGTGCGCCACCATCACAGAGCAATGGAGTAATGGGTCCAAAGAGGGATTAGACAAATTCAGAGAGGGTAAGTCCATGGTGGCTGTTAAACTTGGTGGTCTGGACACAACCCCAGCCCTAAAGTGCCTTTAAGCTGCTGGTTGCTAGAAACTAGAAGGGGATGCCAAGCAGAGCCTCAGCCTCTGCATTTCCCATTCTTAAGGATCTTCCCAAAGGATTTTCTTCTGGCCCCTGCTAGGATGCTGAGCTAGACAGACCTTTGATGCGACCATGTTCTTCTGCCTTCATGTTGTTATTCCCGTATGTAATTTGGACACAAAGGTGGGAAATGAGCTTAGCTGTCCTCTTCTATCACAGCACCATCCCCAGCATGCCTATTGCACGTAGGATCTGCATGTCTTGTGTGCTAGCTAAAGGCTGTCAGCTACATGCATCGAGGAAGAATTTATAAATCTGTTACTATTTTCACATCTCTGAGGTTCAAAACGTTGTCTTTGCCAGAAACAATAGCCTTTTAATCTTGCTAGATGGGAAGTGGTATCCTGCTAACTCACTTTCTGCCACGGATGCTCCTGCTCTGTCAGTATTTTGCTCTTTCTCTATGGGGAGGTCCCGTCCCCATGTGCAGTGATAGACGAGCCAATGAACAGGCAAAGCATTTGCATCTGGACTGAGGTTCACGGGCCACTGCATGGTACATTGCAGACATTTGGGTTTTTTGTTTACTGTAGGGTGGAAGCAAACAGCCCATCCATGGGCGTTTCGAAGAGAAGCAGCTAAGCACCTCTTGTAGTGAAATCTCCTCCTCTCTAGGGCAGAGGGGGGCCAGTCACAGTTTTTTATCTGGCTCCTGCTGGCAGGAGGTTGGGTGGTACATGGCCCAAGGAGACACATCTAATTTTGTTTGGGAACAGGGCTCAAAACCAGCTATTCGAGTCATGTTTCTAAACCTAAATGATCCCTCAAAATCCCCTCTCCTACAACCCAGAGAAAGTCTCTATTTGCGCTTCTGACCCACTGCAACGCTCTTCCCCTGCTCCCTCATTCCTCTGCGTGTCTGCCTCCTGGTCTGCCCAGACCGTTTCAAGACACGTTCCCCTATTCCTGCCTCTGGATGTTTGTTGGCTCTCCTCTCCCCCTTCCACTGACACTCTCCAAAAATATTAAAGTAACCGAGACAAAGAAAACTTTAGTTCTTAAGCCATTTGATATGCTATTCATGAAGGTTATGTGTTGTGTCCTCCGGTTCCAAGTGCTTGGTTGCTATCTGTTTTGTGCCAGGACAGTTTCTCACTGTTTTACATGTATGGTTTCCCAAGCATGGGGAGGCTTAGTTCTAATTTTATGTCTACTGCTTAAATTTTCCTCTCCACATACTTTCAAAAGACATCCTGCTATCTCATTTTCATATCATCCATTGTGCTCACTGACAGCCAAACAGGAAAGGGGAAAAGAAGGTATAACTGGGCACTATGATATAATTTGAATTTCTTGAAGGATTTTCTTTGAGCTTTAAATGAAGAATTACTGAATCACTTGACACTTCAAAATAAATTGAGCTTGCTACCTTTTCCCAGAATTCAGAGCAATATTTTTTTATCTGCTTTGTATTGGGCCAGCAGCCCCCCTGTACATATTTTTCTGCTCAGCCTGGTTGCAGTAAGGCTTTGATTTCATCCTCAGCTGCATACAGATTTTTCCTCAAAAAGCATGTGGCCTTTTTCCCTTTCACATCCTCTTCAGTTTTTCTTCTTTCATCTGTTTTGATGTTTTGATTTGGCAGAGCTCTGCACAAGACAAAGTGTAGAAGTTAGGACAAGGAAGCCTACGGCAACATGTTGACCAAGAATTATTGAAAGGAAAGTAAAAACCGAGATGACAGTGAAGCATTGTTAGTGCTGGGTACATTTTGATGGCCAGAACAATGGTACCCAGGGCAAGAGCTTATTGTTTTAGGTGCGTTTGTGCTGTAATTCGTTTTGGGTTTAAACAGCCCCCTGTATACTTTGTCCTTTTATATAGCATGATATAAAAGCACCAAATAGTATCAGCCCCAACCCTCCAAGCAGTCAATATGCCACAGATTGTCACTTCTGATAAGGATCAACCTGTACTAGAAGAGATACCAAAAGCCCATTTACCTTGAGAAAGGAGAGCAAAAATGAATGTAGGGTGGGTTCTCTAGATTTTAAATACCTGTACAAATTAATTCAAACAGAAAACCCCTCAAAAAACTAGTTCATAATGTACAGCACATGGGCAGACAGCTGAACCACATGGATCTCTCCTGCCTCGTTGCCTGTACATGGGGTAGCACTCTGCCCAGACATGTCAGGTTGCAGACCACTCAGTGAAGCCTTCTGTAATGGCATATTTCATTTAAAGATCCAAATTTCACACATAAAACAAAACAACAGGAAAAAATGAGCCGATGGAAAAGAAAAAAAAAAGAGTGTGAGGGCCCGTATTTGTGCCTTCTGGTCTGATTTGCTTAATTTTTACCAGGAAATCTTTTTCATGAATGCCAGCTCTGCAACCATTCAGCCTCTGCTCTTTTCTGGCTCATGCATCATCACCAGAAATAAAAAATCCTGCAACTGGAACTTAACAATTCCACTGTGAGGCATGAATCAGAAAGGAATCCAGAGTTCTCTCCTACAGCTCCATTAGCTCTGCAGTGCTAATAAAAATTATTTGTTGCTAGCCGGTTTTTTTGAGCAGAAAAAAAAGCTTTGCAGGACTTCTCAGGAAGGGCTCTGCTCTAAGCATTTAAGACTTCATTTGCACACTTATTTTGCTCTTTGGTTTTGCACTTTACAGCGGTTATTAATGGTATGAAATATGTGAAGGTGTTATACGCTGAGCACAGCAAATGGCATTTTGTGACCCTATATTTAGTGACTATTTCTGTCTGTTCCCATGGGACCACGTGTCAGTAATGCACAATACAAGTCAAAAAGACTCAATGGTGCTCAACTTTTGAAGTGCATTACAAAAGTAATTTTTCTCCTTTCTATAGCACCATGGAAATGACTCAATCTCACAAACTGGGCATCATTTCTCCTGCAGATAAAAGCAAAATCATTCTGAGTTGCATGATATGAAGTGATGTCCAAAGTAACGAGGTAGTAAGATCATCATCTGAGAACCTTGGTCTTAGAAAGGGAAAAGAGCAGACTGGCTTCAACCCACTGTGTCACTACTATGACAACTGCAGAGCAGATTTCAGACTGCTGGGGTAAAAGTCCTACTAACATCAACAGAAATTTTGCCTGTGTATGGAATGCAGAGTAAGACTCTTTTATTTGTTCACTACAGGAGGAAGTAATGCCACAGTAAGAAAGCTGTTCTTATAAGTTATTTATTGCTGAGTTTGGGGTTGGTTAGGATTTGTGCCAGGTACTAAATCACCGCAGGTCATGGAAATTTTATTTTTAAGCATTGCTCTTTTGGATGCCCCAAAAATTGCTTTAGCTGTGAATTATTTTGAAAGACCATGACCAATAAAAATGTGCAAACCATAAATCAGAGCCAACACGTCCCTGCTGGAGAATCCAAGTATAAAATAGGAAACCAGAATCAGGACTACTAGGAATTAGGTTCCTTTTTCTTCTGCAAGTATGGGCAAGTGTAAATCCTAAGCCCAAGGCTTCAAACAGGTTGCCTCAATTATTCTGCAGTATCTATAGGTACTTGCAAAAAAAAAAATCACATTTATGTGCCCAAGAAACTTCTCTGCATCCTTTATATGTTTTGCTTTCTTCTACCTCTATTCTGTGTTCTCATATTATTGCATACCCACAGAAAGGCTGGTTCCAGCTTATGTGGCCCGCATTTAGCACTGCTGTAATGCACCGATCTTGCAGAGCAAGAGCAGCACCAGAAAGGGCAAGACTGAGATGGCCAAGGACCCTCTAGATCCTCTGCAGCAAAGCTTTATCAGGTAAAAGCCTGAACTGAAAGAGGAGAGCCTGCCAGCAAGAAAGTGCAAAGACGGAAGTCAGTGGATGTTATACCCTTTCCAAGTTATTACTTCACTCAGTACACCCTGTTGCTCTGAGAGGCCTTGAGCCCATGGAAACCTGTCCAGGAAGGGAAGCACGCTACTGCTGAGAGGTCCAGATCTGTCTGCCAACAATTGACTCTTGTGTGAGCAAAGCATTTGCTAGGACTTTTTACAAGGTGAGGGTTAGGAGAATCTTGCTCTTCCGTTTAAGCACCTGGATTTTAGGTGGTGGATGGAAATATTTAGCAATGTGAAAATAATTCTTTTTACATGATGTGTGTCTGTGGGTGGCACTGTTCATACCTCCACTTACAGCTTCCCTTGATGTCTCTCTTAGACATGCTAGATTGCACCCCTGGAGCACCTACCTTTTTCCACTAACTCGCATATTGAACTGATTGATTCTAGGGACACCCCCTAAATGAAATCTCCAAAGCAACCTGCAGTAGATAATACCAAAACATCCTTTTCTTTATGACTGCTCTAGACAGAAGTGATGGGGAAGAAAATACTCAGGTTGGTTTGATCCAATTGGCACTTCTTTTTCCCCACCTAAAAGCCGCAGAACTGAGGTGGATGCTCCTGGGAAGACTGCAACTTTTTGTCCATGAAGCTGTATGGACAGTCTCCAAACAAGTGGTACTTTGGAATTTTCCCATCACCAGCATGGGTGCAGAGTGGATCCCAACTCTGATCAGTCAGTATGAATCAAAAAGGAAATACAACACATCAAATCAGCTTCTCATTGTCACTACCTGGAATATTTAGCACCCCTTCTTGAACGACCATGCCATGCACAGCCTTGAACAGGATCCCCACCTCCCATTCTAGACATTAAATATCAGTCTACTCCTCTGCAGGAATCTGTGCACTTGCTTGCAGAAACAAGGATATCCACTCTCCTCTGAACCATTCTCTCTTCCTCATTACCCAGCATGCTCAAGTCAGTGTTCCGTAGATATACAACTAATGTCATGTTTTTGTAGCTGGCCAATAAATTCCATATAACCAATGAACAATTTAACACATGCCCTTGTATAAATAGGTCTTGCAAGCAAGGAGCAAGTGCAAAATAAATCATTATGTCAATTATTTTGTGTCAGTGCATGAGTTACTAAATGACTTTCTAGTTATCCCTAAACACAAACACCAGTAGAGTTTGTTTCTGAGGACTTGCTTCTCTAAATTGTCAGTGAACTGACAATTTGGCTACCATAAAATTCATGTTTTATTGAATTACTGGATTCTGGACTGCAAAATTCTTTCTGCTGCAAAATTAAAGCCCCACAGCCTGCATTCAGCATAGCATTTAACATGAATATTAACTGGAAGTGCAGGTTTGTTGACCTTCACTGGAACTTGAGGTCTTGCTTAACTATCTACCAATATATATTATCTATATCAAAGCAAGAATTCAGTCATCTATACCTGAACAGGCTTCTCAACCATGGCATTCATGGTCTCTTGGGAGGCAACTCCCATACCAAATGCAAGATTGGCTACTCTTAGTGCATGGCTAGTGATTGAGACTGTGACACATCCAAACACCAGTTATTTCTCTCCTACTGTTTCATCCTAACAGCAGAAAATTCTACAGTCATAAAATGCCCAATCCCTGTGACTCACCAAAGTCAACGGAAAAGCTCTCACAGATGTGAGATGGACTCAAGATAAAGGCCCAGTCTTACGAGGTACTAAATGCTTCCATTTCCATTGAAGCCATGGGTGTTTAATCATGGAAAGGATCAATAGTGACCTCATCATGGACAAGAAAATTTTTTTTTTAATATAATTTCAAAGATTTCGCAGTGACAGATTACTAGTTTGGTTGTGGGTTGGTTGGTTGGTTTTTCACATGGGTGAGTGAAAGGGAAAATGAAAAGATCTCTAAATTCTTATCTCAAAGCACTGAAAAGAGAGAAAGTGTCACTTCACAAGTGATGTTTGAAGTTCTGAAGGAGCTCAGTCCACACTAATTTTTCAGTCAGCTTCACTTCCTATGATCACCACAGGTTCTGTTTGGTTACACAGAAAAACTCAACATAAATAAAAAGAAATAAAAGGATAAAAAGAATAAAAAGAAAACATAAGTAAACTAAAACAAATAAACAAGCAAACAGAAAAAAACAAAACAAACAAAAAACCCCAAACCAACCAACCAACCAAACAAAAACACCCAACCAAAACCAACCATACACACACACACAAAAAAAAAACCCACAAAGAAAATAGGAATAGAAACACTTACTTTATAAACTCTATGGACACGGCCTGATCAATCAAACTTGGAATACATTGAATTCAACCTGTTCACTGTTTGGATGAGCTCACAGGCAGAGCAGATAAGTGTGAATGTCACATCACTGAAGAGTACTACACAGGAATCAAATTCTCTTGAAGAAGAAGTCAGCACTTAGATATACATTTCTTCATAAAGGCTTCTGTTCTTGACTAACTCAACTCAGTAATAGACTGACTACAGATTTCTGTAAGTTGCCAAAATTCTATTAATTGGTTTAATACCTGAAGAAAAGCTCACTATAAGCATAACAAAGATTTCCATCTTTCCCTGTTTGGTAGCTGAATTAGACTGACTTGTGGTGTGGACATCTCACTTCAAAGCTTCTTTTGGCATCTGTCCTGGTTTTGTTTATTCCTAGTAGCTGGTACATGTCTGTGTTTTGGATTGTGTGTGAAAATAATGTTGATAACACACTGATATTTTAGTTGTTGCTGAGCAGTGCTGTTTAGGGGCAGGGCAACCCCTTAGACCTGTAATAGATGCTCTCCTTTAATCCCCCTCCCTCCCCAAAGGGGAAGAGGAAAGGAATGAGGGAGAGAGACTCAACCATTAGAGAAGGAAACTAGAACAGCTTTAATGAAAAGGAAAATGATAATAATCAAAATGGAATATATAAAAATTTATACAAAAACAGTATCAAACCCCTTCCCCCCAACCCTCCCCCAGTTATGTCACAGTCACCACTGATGCTGTGGAGCAGGCACAGACTGGGCCCAGTGACAGACAGGAACTGTGCTCAGGAGCTGGATTCTGGTACTGGATTCAGGAACACACCGATTGGGATCAAAGGCAGAACAGACAGAATCCTCCTTGGATGATAGCCAAGCAAGAAACTGGAAGAGGACACAAACTGAACTGAAGAAAGGCGGCAAAGTGGAGGGAGACCCTCCTGATCCCTCAGCTTTATACCAAATATGACGTATATGGGATGGAATAGCTCACTGGTCAGTTTGGGGTCACCTGTCCTGTCTGCTCCTCCCTGTAGGTGCAGCCTTTTACTTTCTGCACCCCCCCAGCTTGGTACACAAGACCCAGCAGTGGCCTTGCTCTGCACACCCATGCTTGGTACTCACTCTAACCATGGGGTGTTCTCACTGCCAGCAGCAGCCTGGGAAAACAGGCTGCTGACTTCAGCCAGTGCAGTTGGTTAGAAGAACCGAGCTGAAAAGTAAAATCACTGAACA
>JAAGNO010014727.1:40048-81533 GCA_033439905.1 Ceryle rudis
TATTTTATTTTAGTTATTAAACTGTTCTTATCTTAACCCATAAGTTTTACTTTTTTTTTTTACTCTTCTCCCCATCTCACTGGGTGGCTGCCTGGTGCTTAGTTGTTGGCTGGTATTAAACCACGACAACATCCCAGCCTGAGCCTCAGCCACACTGGACAGAATGTGAGACATTTCTATTTTGCATTTGTTTACAGACAGGATTCTTCTGGAGAAGTGCAAGTGCCCAGAGCCACAGAATGGACCTCATGCTAAAGAGCAGGATGGGACTAAAAAGAATTTACATGCTGTGTTGCTGAGTTGTGCTGTGGAGTCACGGACTGACAAGCTGAGGACCTGCTAACATGATACCTCATCTCCTTTCCCACTCAGTGATTTTTCCTGCCTATGAAAAGCAGTGAGTTGGTGCAGGATGAGGAGACAAGGGAGATGGTGCTTTGTGGAGCTGGGAAGCATGACGTGTAGATCCACACCCAGTAATTTAGGAGTACTCTTGTGCCTCCCAGTTTAGCTGTAATCAGAGATTCTCTCTGAACTCCTATTTTCAGTGAAGACTTAGAGGTGTAAATTTGCAGAAGTAACTCCAAATTCATGGTCACCATTTTGTGCAGTCAGAAGTTCAGAAATCTAACGCAAATAAAGTGGGAAGCAAACTATGTGTGCTAAGAGAGGAGCAGTTGGACACCTCCGGCTTGAGCTGCTAAAAAGTGCTTGCTTAGTAATTGTTGGGTGGGACTTTGCAGAGCTGGTATATTCCAGATTGAAGACCAAGCAATACCCATGTTGTAAATGTCCTCCATTCCTGCTGTGAACTCCTTCTAGTTCTTCATGACAGGTATCTCTTTTAAAAAGCTTTGTATCAGTGGTACTCAAGCATGAATTTACAATGCAGCTCTCACGGCTGGAGTTACCAGCAAAGCCTGTTCTTCATGTGCAGCCAGCCATCTGTTGCCCATCATCATACTTGTACGGGTCCCTGATGATGCTTGTGTGCTCTGGGTGTTGTAATTCATCACATAGAGGAAAAGGATACCTTGGGACTGCAAAGTTTAAGACCAGGGGAAGCATACACAGAGGAAAAGACAGGAAGCTGTAGTACCTGCATCAACCTTTTCTCCTTCCTTAAGCCGACTCCTTAAACTTTCTTAAGCTGATGTGTTTCAGCAGCATGGCACACAGCAAGTTCTCTGTCTTTTCTGCCTCAAATTCTTGGAAAAGATTCTGAGCTCTTCCTTCCTCCTCTCCAGCTTGTTTGAAAGCTTTGTCTCTGCCAGCTGCCACTTGTTCATCAGGATAAGGTTCCTTGTCTGTCACGAGGTGCAATGTCAGGGAGTTGCATCTTCAGCTCCTCTAGCTAGGCAAAGCTGCAGAGCACAAGTACATCACACATTACATGGACTCCATCCAGATCATACATTCTTTAAATAAAAGCATGGGCCAATGACTCTGCCAACACGCACATTTTTCTCCTTTACACCTTTCCAACCCATGGCTTAGTCTGTGATGGAAACAACACAATCCAGCAACGCTTAATTTCTTTTTTTTTAGACATCTAGTAGTACTTATACCAACATACTGAGACACTTTGGAAGGAAAACTGCAATAATAGGCTAGTATAAACAATCGAGTAAAGCCTCCTGCACAGGCTGAGGTAAACCCATGTCTTCTCACCACACTCCCCCACAGAGAGAGCTATACCTCATTCATTCACAACAATATGCTCTCTCCTTGTTCCCACACCCTACATGTAGACTATCAACTCCCCTGTGAATCTGGCTGGTTTATATCTGGCCAGAGAATAGGAGAAGACCATAACTAGCCATCTAGGAAGAGCTCTGTAAAGCCAAAAGTCTTGCTCAGAAACATATCCTGACCTTATTGCAACCTGTCATCCCCAGTCCCTGCTCTATGACACAAGTGCAGCCCTTGTTTCATGGAGCAGAATCAAAGACACTTGGAAGGTTTTCAAGACATTTTAACAAACAACTGTCATCTTCATAAAGAGATGGACAAGGTATTTCATAAGAAACTGTTCAGTACAAGGATGGAGCTAACATCATTGTGATTGCAGAATCATAGAATTGCCTGGAATTAATTGGAAAAGATCTTTAAGATCATCGAGTCCAAACATTAACCTAACACTGACAAGTCCCTGACTAAACCATATCCCTAAGTTCTGTGTCTACATGACTCTTAAAACCTCCAGGGATGGGGAGTCCACCACTGTCCTGGGCAAGTTGTTCTAGTGCCTGATAACCCGTTCAGTAAAGAAATTCCCCCTCATATCCAATCTGAACTTCCCTTGGCACGACTTGAGGCCATTTCCTCTTGTCCTATCATTTGTTACTTGGGAAAACAGACCAACCACCCCCTCTCTACAGCCTCCTTTCAGGTAGTTGTGGAGAGTGATAAGGTCTCCCCTCAACCTCCTTTTACTCCAGAATAAACCAGTTCTCTCACCTGCTCCTCATAAGACGTGTGCTCTACACCCTTCACCCTCTTTGTTGCACTTCTTTGGACACACTCTAGTGCCTCAGTGTCCTTCTTGTAGTGAGGGGTCCAAAACTGAACACAGTACTCAAGATGCAGCCTCACCAGTGCCCAGTACAGGGATAAAAGCACTTCCCCAGCCATACTGGCCACCCCTTTTCTGACCCAGGCCAGGATGCCATTGGCCTTCTTGGCCACCTGGGCACACTGCTGGCTCATGTTCAGCCAGCTATCAATAAACACCCCCAGGTCCCTCTCTGCTGAGCAGCTTTCCAGCCACTCCTCCCCAAGCCTGTAGTGCTGCCAGGGGTTGGTGTGGCCAAAACGCAGAACCTGGCCTTATTGAAAATCATACCATCGTCCTTGGCCCATCGATCTAGTCTGTCCAGATCCCTCTGCAGAGCCTCCCTACTGTCAAGTAGATCAGAAGTGTTAATGAAAAGATTTTTAATAGAACAACCCATCTTTGTTCTTACTGAAGTCAGAAGCTCTCACTGGGAGCAGATATGACAATGCAAAGAGAATCTGATCGTACTAGAAAATGATATTTAGGATCTTGGATAAGGAGGGAGCTAAGAGACAAAAATCTCCAGAAGAGCTGATATTGTGTATCACACTTCTTTTTCTATAAAACATATAATCACAAAATCCTAATCTGCCTAATTTTTTGTTTGCTAGTTTGGGGTTTGTTTGGGTTTGCTTTGTGTTTCCTTTTTTCAAATCTTCTCCTCTCCCTGCTTTCATTCCACAAAGAGAGAAATAAAAAGATACTTCTGAGCTTCAGCATGAACTGTTTTCTCCATGATTTAGATGAATTTTCTCCTTTTGCTTCGGGAACAAAAGTTGATACCTTTTCTCCTGCTGAAGATGAGGAAGGGAACTGGTAGATGGATGATGACAAAATATTTATCTAAACACATCCCTGGGTTCCATATTCCTGATGTGAACTTGTGAATATTCATATCTATTTGCTTGATCCACAGTTGAAGGAAGGAAAGTTATGAATAGAGATTTAAAGAGGTCTCTTCCAAAAGAAATGTAAGATAACACCACAATGTCTGTTTGCAGACGTGTGTGGATGGGGGAGACAAGGAAAGACTGATATCATGGTGAGGGAGGAAAATAAAAACATAAACAAAGAAACACTGGATGATGTACAACTCTGTTTCTCAAGCCCACTTTGGGAGAAGAACCTGCTGCTACTGTTGTCTCCAGGAAAGATCTCAGGGGCACACTTGACACCAGATTAAACCACTTACTGTAGGGACATCATCACACTTTATGTAAGGACACTGTCACTCTAAGGGCCTGCTGTGTGCTCTGAACTTAGAACCTCTGAAGAGTGTGTTCTGGTGATGTCCCTCTCCCCACTGGTTATAGAGGTGTCCTTGGCTGGTCAAACTCTTGACTTTAATTTCTTCAGTTTCTGACGGATTTGTGACTCTGCATATTCCAGACTTCTGCTTCAGTCTCAGTCCCCTCCCCTGGGAAACACTAATGGTGAACAACCCAAAGCCTCAGCCTCCCAGTCCTGAAGTACATCTCACTTTGGGAATGCTGACTAAGTTGATTTTCATTTCCCAGGTACATTAATACAAGCATCAAGTCAACAATGTGATGTTCCTTTCTAACAATAGTTAAGAAAGACTCTGGGAGAAAAAAAAGAAGAAAAATAAATCTATCTATCTGCATCAGTTTCACAGTAGGCTGGGGAAATTGTGCCAGGGAAGGAGTTAACCCACGGACTTATCTCTTTAAAATAAAGGTTTAGTTCCACATTCAACCCAAGTATGCTGCCTTACTGCTTCATCAAACACAGCATAGGAAGTAAAGGCACAGCAGAATCTTCTATTTTCAGCCCAAAGCTTCTCTGGATAAATACAATGAAAAGTAAGTTACAAGTTCTCTGTAAAAGAACAAAATGAGACAAAATAAAGACACTCAGTCCAAGGTGAAGATTTTGAGGGGTATAAATGGTGCTAAAAAAAAAAAGCCTTGCTGAAGGTATTGTATGCCTTTCTGCTCCCTGTACCTCCAGAAACCTTCTTTATTTATAATTAACTGTTCCCAGAGCATCAATCTACTAATAAAAAAATAATTTTCTTTTCCACAAAACAAAACCATCTTAAACTGATTTGTAGAAACTTGCTGAACTTTTCCATGAGACAATCTTTGTGGGAAAATAGAAAATAGTTTTGTTTTCAGATTTTCAAGGAAATCTGAACTATTTCAGTGAACCTTCATTTTATTTTGCCTGCAGAAATGTTTTTGTTACACTTTTCAGCAAAATAATGGATTGAAAATGTGGCTAGTTGTTTTATTCTGGTAAGGAAAGAAACATAAACTAATGCAGTAGTTTGAAATATTTCTATAAAGCAGGCTGAAAGTGATTTTTCTCAGTTCTTGTGACAACATACACATTTTCTTTTTCTCGGTGAATGCAACCTTACCAAAGTAAAAACAATAGATTCATACTGCTGTGCCAGGGGACACCCAGATAGCATCACAAGGAAGATGAAATCTGCCTGACTGAAACCAGGTACTGTCACATGCAAACTACCAATAATGGAATTAATTTTAATTTCCCAAAGTAAATATAAAAGCAAAACATAAGAAAACCTTAGCTATCATGAAATTGCTCTGCAATGATAAATTTCTGCCCACACCACGGTTTTATGGAGGCTGTAGTAAGTCCAGAAAACGAGTCTTGTGAAAATGCTGCCAGAAAAAATCCTGCACATAATAATGCAAACATGGGTTTTATTGCTATACAAAACTCCTTAGCGCTGGAGGCTACCTCAGTGACTTGTGAGATGATTCTTTCTTCATTACAAATATTCTCATGAACACAGAAAACCAATAGCTGCAGTTCATGACGCTTGGTAGAAATGCCAGTAAATTGGCTGCCTCAGCCTGTTGAAATTCTGTGGCTGACCAAAGTGCCGTTATTTTCTAATTGCCAGTGGAAGAGTTCAAAAAGAAGCAAAAAATAGTACCAAAAACCCACCAAGCTGTAGCACATCTGAGGATGTATATGAATACATATTGTATATGAGTTCTGACATGTTCTATATCCATGATCTTTAAAACTGAGGTCTTGTCTATAGGCAGAGTACACATAACTGGATGTGTGTAAGTATAAACATGAGGAGTTATCATTCTGACAAAGTATGAACTCTTTCTTCCTTTTCACCATCCTTCCAAACATCAGTGTCCTATTTGACACCATGTTGCATTTGTTTTTTTCACTTCAGACACTTCTCTGGAAAGCTAACTGAAAACAATTCTTGTCTCCTCTTCTGGTTGTATAAGCAACTGCAACAATTATATAACTGCTAAAAAACCAACCTCCTTTCGGGGCAAAATGTATACAAAACAATTGAAAAAAAACCAAAAGGAGACCCAGAATGTGTAATTTTCCTGAGCCGATAACCCAACGCACCATACAAATGAAAGTTAAGCAAAAGCTCTACTACAATCAGAAGAAAAATAACTCACTTCAATTCATATCATGGTCTGGCTGCATTTAGACAAGAAAATCTCTCCACCAAATCCAAACTCTGCAATCCTTGCATAAATCAATGACATCATCTTTGGTGACTCACTGCCTACAATATTTATATTCAGCAGGCTGTCTCCCTCATGGGAAGGTGTCTGTACTGCTGAGACCCATAGCTCATTCCGATCCTTGTACAGGAGGTACAGAGGATGTTCTCTCACCTTGCCTTAATTTCACACACTTTACACAATATCCCAGTAGGATTTCTTTTCTCAATTTCAGAACAATGTTGAACAGTTCTTTGTCTCCTGAGAAGCTTCATCTTGTGTTGTCTTGGGAATAGCATAGACAAGAACATATGCGAGTGTGCTCATGTTCCTGTGTATGACATGAATCATCTTGGTAGACTGTTTTAACATGATATACTCAGATAACATGAAGGCTGAAAGGTAAGAACTTACTAAACATGAGATGGCATTGGTGCATGCAATATTCATTTTGCTCCAGTCTGTGATGCATTCTTTTATTACATGCTCGTACACTCCATCTCAAATACTCTATTAAACATTTTTTGTTATATTTTCCCATTATCTGATCTGGTCACCTCAGGTTCCCTTTATAGTCAGTAGGAAGAAACAGGCTTTTCTGCAGTGCAATTCATCTCATCTGAAAATAGACATCTAAAATATGACAGCTGAATCACTCTTGAGAAGTACCCTCCAGTCATTTACACCTGTGTAAAATACAGTCACTTACCTTGATTTAGCTCACAGAAAATTGCCCTGTGTGAACAGCAAGAAAAAAAAAACAGTCTGATTCATCCACCTCCATCCCTCTTTAAACTTCAGGGCTGTAATGTGTGTAATCTCAAAAATATTTCTGGTTGATGGAAAAAGATCTCCAAAGTGTCAGAGTTTGTAAACAATTTCCCTCATGTCTGTAAATCATTGAATGAACCTCATTGTCTTTATAAAAGGCTCCATTTTCTGAATTTGTGTCCTTTGTTGTCCTCTTTGGGCTGTTAAACTTCTGCAGCACAAGGAATATGACATCCTTCTCTCCCTCTTTGCACTCATCTCCTTGATTAAAAATTTCCGTTGCCAGTTCACTGTTGAAGAACTCTGGCAACAGGCTCTAGGTTACCTGATTTAAGAGTAGTCACAGCTTCTTATTGTGGCCTAGTGGTTTAAGTAAATTATTCTACATCAAATCCTACCATTTTAAAGTGTTTATTGAGGAAACATCTTTTCTCTTCTTCCTCTGGCTCAATCTGCATTTTTTCTGATACCCAGATCATCAACAGGACTATTGAGTATAAAATATGCCATATAAGGGACAATTATAACAAAATTTCTTAATGATTTATATTCCTGCAGCTTTGTAAATCTCAAAGAATTTTAGTTAAGGCATAATGATTCCAGATTTACACCAGAAGAGCTGAATTCAACATCTGGCTCAGAATTTCATCCAGTGTAAAAAATGGTTCAAAATGTGAAGCTTCTGTGTGCCTGTGCTGGTGGGAGTTGGAAAATGCAAGAAAATGGGTGTATTTCTAAAATGGAAGCACCAGGCTATTTTATAATTGTATTACTAAAAGCTGGGAAAGCAAGTTGCGTCTTCCACATCCAGCATAAGATTATAAACCCAAAAATACGATGTTCATCTGACCCTTTAAAATGCTACCTCCGTTATTTTCTGTCTCTGGAGTTACTGCATACAGGCAACAGCTGCATAACCACAGCTATTTAGACACAATCAAGTTAAAGCCATAGGACTTAGAGTAGCAACCATTAATTTCTATTATGATTTCAACTGCCCACAACAATGAGATGCTTACAGTAATACATATACATGCAAAGAAAATAAACCCTGGTCTTCAAATGAACAACCAGTACTGATTCTTTGCAAGTGGATAGGTCTTGAACACCAATGGAGATCTCAGGTCTCAAAAACTTTTAAGCATAGATAATGCAGATCATGTATTGAATCCAATGCAGAACATTTCTAGATACACAAAGGTATGGCTCTGATCTAGCTTTGATTACCCCAGTAAAGGGAATATTCCCAGACTGTCCAAGTATGTCACCACCCTACCTACTGGTCAGATCTGCCAGCTGTCCTACTTGTGTAACTGCTCCCCATTTATTTTGTCCAAAACCTCGCATGTAGAAACACACTGCCATCTCAGAAGAAAAAATATGGAGGAGTAGGAGGGGCCCAGAGCTGAAGAAACAAGTATTTTATGCTATGGATCCCTGAATGTGACCACACTTCTTTAGAAGGTGTCTTCTATCCACAGATTTTCTCAAGACTGTCAGTGCATGCCTGGCCAGGTGCAGTACATATGAGGTAGCACTTCTGTCTTACCTGGCATGACATGACAAAGGCCTCTCCTGGCAAAATAGCAGTTAAGAAACATTGTTTTGTCTGTCCACACAAAAAGATGGTGCGTTCATTTCAGAGCAGAACTTCATAACATTTCCAAAGACCTACAGACACTAAAAATACCTTGGACACATCAGCTGCTGGTGAAATCAGCACGCTACCTGTTTGACCCGAAAGGTACATCTTGAGCAAAGATCAAGAAATTAAACTATCCTACTGAAATATCCCCTTCTGTTTGTTTTGTGGTGGTTTGTATCAGTATTTTGATATATTGTGAATGAAAATCAAAGCTAGTTTTGTGCAAGCCATGAAGACGAACTGATTGTCTTTCATGAGCTTTGGTTGTCCACAGGGAGTGTCGTGGTTCAACCCCACCTGATAATTAAGACCTGCACAGCCACTCGCTCACTCCCCCTTTTGTGGGATGGGGGAGAGAATCAGAAGAGTAAAAGTGAGAAAACTCATGGATTGAGATAAAGATAGTTTAATAGGACAGAAAATAATAGCAATGGTAATAATGGTGGTAAAAATAATAGTAAAAAGAATTAGAGTATTCAAAACAAGTGATGCACAATGCAATTGGTCACCACTCGCCTACTGGTGCCCAGCTGGTTCCCGAGCAACAGCCCCCAGCCAGCTTTCCCCCAAGTCTGTATGCTGGGCATGAGATCATATAGTATGGAATATTCTTTTGTCCAGTTCGGGTCAGCTATCCTGGATCTGTCCCCTCACAGCTTCTCATGCCCCTCCAGCTTTCTTGCTGGTAGGACATGAGAAGCTGAAAAGTCCTTGACTTAGTATAATCACTATTCAGCAACAGCTAAACCATCAGTGTGCTATCACTGTTATTCTCACACTAAATCCAAACCACAGCACTATACCAGCTTCTAGGAAGAATAACTCTATCCCAGATGAAACCAAGACAGGGAGAAACAGAGAGAGCTGTTGACCTTGTGCAAGTGTGAGTTCAGAGACCAAGGCACTGCCTCGTCACACAGAGTTGCTGTGCTCTCCATTACCCTGAGCTGTGGTGTCCATTTTTCCACCACTGTGTAGGAATAACCTCTAGGATGGATTTGAAGGCACCTGAATGGCACACTTCATGAATGAGTGAACAGAGTACACAGCAGGAGCTACTCAGTTTCTGGAGTCATATATATAAATCTGATCAGCTGAGTAACTGCAGACTCCCTTTTGTCCATTGACTAGATCTTCGTTGTCTTTCATGGGAGCTTAGATATCTAACTTACGTGTGGACACTGACATATAGATGTCTGAATTTAAAGTGTCTACACCATCTACAGTCTGTATCTGAATGGGGGCTATGTGTTATCGATTAGTTTTGCACAGGTGTGGTGATGCCCAGAGAAACCTACCTGTAAGAAAACTGCTAAGACCTAACCAGCTGGAAGCATCACTTTGGTATCGGAGGGAAGGATCTGGGACATAGTCCAATGCAAAGATGGTGAGCAGAAGTAGAGTGTATATATATATCTGTCTATACCCTTTGCATGTCCTTTCACCAAACCCAGGTGAAAGACCCTGTCACCTGCAGGATAAATCCTCACAGGGCTTACCTGGGATAGGAAACGATTCCCTCAGAGGCTACAGACAGATCTGCCACAATCTGATAACCTGGTATGATAGCAAGGTCTGTCAGGAGGCACTGGGATAGAAGTTAGTGCTCTCTAAGCCATAGAGAAATACCAAACTGCTTTAGCTTAGTGTGAGAAAGATTTTTGAATCTGTAACATTATCATACACAGCACATGTCATGAAGGTGGTTTTGCCTCCTTCCTGGGTTCTGAAAAAAACCCCCAGAGAATAATGACTGCGGGTAACACACAGTCTAGTTCCCTCTGAAGATGATCCTGCCAGTGATGAGGCTGAACACAGGAGAATCAGAAAGCAGGACCCAGCATTCTCTAAATTATATGATTTTATATAAGCAGTTTCCAAGGACCAATAAAGAAACAGAATCAATCCCTGTCAAGAGGTCTTTGGAGTGGTGAGCTGAGGGGAGCACAGGGGACATGCAGGGGTTCTTTTCTGCTTTCTTCAGGAGTTATGGGTCTTCAAACAGAAACACTGGTGGAAAAAAAAAAAAAAAAAAAGCCATGTGAGAAAAGAAAATGTAGTCCTTTAGCCCTCTCTCTTTAGAGAGCCTTATCTCTTTTTGTCTGTTTATCCTAAACATTTTCAACTCAGTGCAGAGCTCCCTTCTCCTCCTCTGTTGATAAAGAAGATCTATAGATGCTTTAGACAAGAAAACTAGGCAGAAGGCCACAAAGAATCATTCCTCGGAGAATCTATGTAGCCTGCGTCCGTCTGCATCTTCTGCAGACTTCTGCAACTTACAGAGGGCGCAGACAAGACCCTGGTCCTGGTGTGTCAGATGCTACAAAAACCTGCTTAAGAAAATCCCTAGCCCAGTGGGAGAAGGGAAATGGAAAGAAAGATGGCATGAGTTTAAAGGAGTGGTTAACACCATTTCAAAAGTAGGTTTTGGATACTCAGTTTGAAATAAATCAAGGGACTTTATCAACCAGTATTTTAAGCTTAACACCTAAAATCACTAAAAGGTTTGGAAAACCTTGATCTATACCACTGTGTTACGATAAACAATATTTCCCCCTATACAGGTAACATTCAGGATTGAATGCTTATCTCTCAGTGCCCTTTCCCTATATTAAATGTCACTCTTATCTACTTAGTGAAACTCCTGGTAGAGAAAGGTCTTGTCATGGCTGCTTTCTAGATCTAAGATACTAATGGCATGAAGCAGCCAGTAGGAAGTTCAAATATCTTCCCAGTGCAGCTACTGATGTTGAGCTAATTTCAGTCCTTTTCTGATGTCCCTGTAAGCATCATCAAAGCAGCATAAAAACTGCAGAGGAATCAACAGAGGTATATTCAGGCCATCCACAGTGTGCTTAAGTATAGGACTCCTTTCCATTTATGATCAAGAGCAGTCGATTTGAGCAGCTCTGGGCAGCAGGCAGGCTGAATGGCACTTTGCTCCAAGATACCATTCGTGTTGTGAAGAAAAGATCTGCAATTAATTTCACCTCCCTTTTGATTGCTAAAAGTCATGCATGTAGCCAGAGCTAATTGCCCAGGGTCCTTTTATAGACTGTGAGAGAAAGGTATTTTCAGAAGGTGATTCATCGTCTCCATCCTACCCCTGAGATGAATAGCCTGCAAGAATGGCTGTCAGCCTCTGGTGACTGCACAGAGAGCTGAGGCATGGCTTATACTAGATACATAAATCTTTGGCTGGTAAGAATCATCCCAGACAGAGTTATACATGTGGCATATGAGCCCATACACCCTGTCCATCCTGTCCAGAAGAGTTCACATGTGTGCATTTCTTTATATCTAATAGAAAAAGCTCTTTCTCTGCATCCTCTTGTATTTTGGCTACATCTATCATTAAATTTTTCTTCCTGCTCTCCTAACATTGATGCAATAAGGCACTACCGAAGAAATACAGTCAGGGTGGGGGAAAAAAATGAGGAATAAAACATACTGTGTGCAGACCCGTTTCAGAGGCTGAGAGCACAGAATCGGAGCACAGGCAGAGCAGCCTGAGTGTTTCTGGCGAGCTCGCAGGCACAACACAAGTAAACATCTGAAAGACAAAACTACTATCGGCTCAGCATAGAAAGCAAGCTGCCAGATCCAGACAAAAATGAGTGTGAGGCCCAACCTAAGCATGTGTGTGCATGCTGAGGAGAGCCAGAAAATCTCTACAAATGTCACCATCCACTCTGGTTTGATATATGGGCCCCAGAGGCCAAGAACTTGACTCTCGGATCTCTTTTTGTGCAAATTGTGACATCTCAGACTCGCATCAAGAGCTTTCTATATGTTTTGGCTCAATATCTGCTCCCAGTTATGTTGGTGGAAGGAACTTCAGATTCACACCAACCTAACAGAGTTTATTTTGCCATCTGTCTGTGTTTAGTCTTCCTATTAATAATTAAGGCAAGTAATGCAGATTGGGATGGAAATTCTTTCCTGAGGAACAGAGCTGCGTGCCCTGCAAACCACCTAGCAGCCTCTGAAACTGTTGTTTCAAAAATTACTAGTGAGAAAACTCACTACTCATTTTTCCGTAAGTATTGGCATTTCTAGGATGTCCATTGCCATGGGTGTGTTATTTAACTTTTCTGCTGAACAGGACCATGTCCCAGAAGTAATGGGCTCAGTTAATAACATGCTGTGAGATTTGTGAAGGTTTTTTGAGCTATAAATGTACTTTCTTGCGGTCTGTTAATGAAATCATCCTTCCTGTCAATGAAATAGGGCTGCAGAAAGGCAAGTTGCACGTTTCCCTTGATGGAGTTTTTTCCCAGCCCTCTCCACATGCAGGGTTATTTGCACAGAGGACTGTTTGCTGGCTCAGGAAGCCCTTCCAGGCAAGGCCATCTCCCTCAGAAAGATTATCGGCATTTAGCTTGGCCGTGGCTCAAGGCTCTCTTCCACTCAAGAGAGAGGTGGCAGGTCACCACTGAGCCAAGTGGGTCTCTGTCAGCCATTGGCTGCTTTCTGATACAGGTTGTCCAGATGAACAAGTCTGTTTTATGATAAGCAACACATGAAATCCCAAAGGGGAAAGGTGAATCTGGCAGTAGGTAAAGGCGTTATTAATCTCATGGACAAATGCCTCAGTCACTGCTGAAGTGGGATGTCTTTGCCTTTTCTGAGTTGTTTCCTGATTTGCACTGATCACAATCCCACACATCTTCTATGGGGATACGACACAGCACTGAACTTTGGCACAAGCTGCTCAGAATTAATTATAGTTGTGAAGCACAGAGCTGTGGAGGCCCCAATTCTATTGATAATCCTCCTCACCATGTAATCAAATTTTAACCCCCTTTGGCCCAATTACAAAAATCCCCATCCAGGACCAGTACTTCTCTTCTGGAGAATAAAATACTTACTTGAGTTTTTTCCCAGGTCTCTTTACCAAAGTTCTCTATATTAAGAGATTTCAGACAGGAATTGATAAATCCATACTAAAGGGAGGCAAAACATTAACATATTATACCTCGTGGAATAAAAGGGGAAAAACAGAGCTCTTGAAATGCTAGTTAAAATGTAATGGCAAGCCTCTAAAGAAAACAACAATGCCCTCATTTTTGCATACCTTTGGGTTTTTAATAGCTCTGCTCATTTTGACCCCAAATCCTAAACTCTTCACAGCAGTAATACAAGTTTCCATAATGAAAATATAGTAAAGTTTGAAGCAAGAGTGTAATTAAAGACAGTTACAACAAAATCATCTCTGGACAATTTGAATCCTTTTGGAACCAATATGGTTAAACTATTGACAGAATAAAGAGGGGAAATTAACGGATCTCATATTAGACTTGAGTGAAAGGCAACTGTTTTGTTTGGGAAAACCACACAGCAATTGGTATTTTAATCTGATTTACAAAGCCTGCTATTGCTTTTTTTTTTTGAAGTGTTCTCTCATGGCATATTTTCAGCTTAAAGAGTGACACTGAAAGAAGTTAACCACGGTTTGGCTGTCTGCATACAGCTTCTGCAAGGCAGGTGCTCAGGTCTTTGCAGCAACCAAGTTGCTTCTGCCTGTTGTTGTTCTGGCACACCAGCTGTTGAATGTCTTTTCTTCTTCATTTCTTTTTTTATAGTACATGAGTTTTGAATGTCTAGAGACATGGTACACAGGACTGAGAGATCCACAGAGAAATATAAACCTCAGTGTTTACTTTTCTACATATCCTTTCCCAGGAGATCAGGGCATGCTGCTTTGAGGAAAACAAAGAGAAAAGTATTTTTGTTGGCCTGAGTTTGAACTGAGAGTTTCAAGGTGAAAACATGAAGTTGCTTAGGAGATGCTGGGGGTGGGTGATAGTGGTGTTATTTCTAATAGACCAGCCTCAGTTTTCAAATCTACAGATTCTGGAAGTAGGCTGCTCACTCCATAGAATGCTGCAAAGACAGCTCAGACACCATCCATCTGTATGTCTCGGGGTACATCGAGCCAGCCAAGTGGAGTCTGTTGCCTGCTTAGCCTCTCAGCTCACCACAGGTTGCATACCAGTTGCACCTGGCAAGTCCTGCTGATCTTTGTCACTGTAAGACATCATAACATATAAGTAGAAAGAGCAAATACTGTGTGTAAAAAGGCAATGCTTGCACTGAATCTCTTCATTCTGATAGCTTTTAGGTTATTTTATTTCTTCCCACCTTTTGTTTCCCTTCAGCCCTCTGAAGTCAGCAGAGAAGCTCCAGATCTACCATAGTGAAAGAGGTCACACTCTGACCTTTTATATCTCACTTCAGGGTAGAACAAGTCTGAAATCTCCTAAGGAACAGGAAGTGTGGTGGGATGTTACTCTAAGAGCTTGTCTGTGGAAAATGCCAGGTTTTCATGTGCATGTTTCCCCTGGCAGACGGGTACTTTTCCAAGAGCCCTTGGAGATGCTCCTGTGAACATCAGAGCGGCAGCTTTTCTCATATTCACACAACATTCATAGAAATTCTGGTTTTGTAAGTAATTACACTTCCAGGAACATTATCAGCAAATCCTTAGGGTTCAAGTTACACGGGAACATCAGTAACAACCAACAGCCCTGCAGGAAGAGAGAGGCAAGGGCTGAAGAAATCTGACAAAGGTGTGGGACAATTATTTCTTTCAGAATTAAGCCACTGAAAGGCTTAAAATTAGTGGGCTTAGAGGCAGACAGACTGGTCTAAATCTGGTCTTCTCGTGAATCTAATTTAATTCCTAGAAGTGGAGCTGTGTCTGCTCAAGCTTGGCTCCAGACCAGCTTTTCCAAAAGCAGTCAGGCACCAGTGCAATTGTCAGAGTCACTTAACTCCTGCTGATGCTAGTTACGTGCCTTTTGAAAATCCCACTAAGGGCAACTGCAAATCTGGCCCCAAGTATACTCACTTCAGTTTATTCAGCTGTAATTACAGGTCAGGTCTACTCACTCTGGAGTACTTCCACTGAACTGCTCACTTTCCTGGCACAGCAAAAACCTATATCACTGAGGTGAGGGGGGCAAAAATTAATTCTGTGTATTGAAAAACTGAAAAGTGAAGCTATTGAAGGGTAAGGATGTGATGAATCAGTTCTCTACAGTGAAGTGATGCTAAAGCTAGTTCTAACTTAGGCACAGCATAGAGTATTTTACTGTTTATCAGTTCCTTTCTCCCTTTTCTCATTTCCCATGCAATTATCTGGAGACATCAGTACTCTTTCAGTTAAAAAGGATGCAGTGTCTTATCTCAAACCACAAGCAAGCCCAGATTCAGAGCCTGTGTTTGAGCAGTCCCAGCACTGATGTTATACCTGGGCCTTATTAATGCAGGGAACCTCATTAATCTGAACGTTTGGGACCATAGAACCATCTGAATTAATGAAAGCTCCTGTTACTGATGTGCAGTCATAACCAGTGCAAAGACACATTCCCTTTTTTTTTTTTTTGGCATAAAACAAAGCAAAAAAACCTCAAGAAGTCATGTACTAAATATAAACATAACCTTGGAAGGCACAGCAGCAGCTGATGCAGGAGCAGGTTAGCTTTTCAACTAACTGAACTGCTTGGATGAGCAAGTTCTGGAATAACAGCATTACTCAAGAAGCTGGAAACCTCATATATTGATTCTCCTGGGCCTTGGAAAGAAACTCAGAATCAGGTCAGAAACTCTTAGCTCAGGCCTGTCTCAATATTGAACTTCTAAATCTTCAAATCCTGTTTATTGTTTTTAGTCCATCGTTGTATTTTCTGTGCCTAAGAGGGCATTGTTTCTGGCAATGGCATTACTTTGTCCATTTGCTTCCAGATGCAGTAAGAGCTAAGTGGCCAGCACCTCAGACATGATTTACTGAAATCTCAGTGTCTCCTTGGATGTCATGGCTATTTATTTCCTAAGGAAATCATCTCCCTGGAAGAATAAACTCACTTAAAGAACTAATGTTAATTGGAAACTGCCAAACAAATACTTGCTTGGAGCCTCGAAGTGAATAATGGATACACACATTGACGGGCTGTTGATAAAGCAGGACAAAACACTTCCCTTTCCCTCTTTCATCCCCAGTTCTCTTGCTGATCAAAGAAATAGGAAGGCTGCAGAATAGCTAGGAATGAACTGCCACCGTGTGGCCGAGGGACAGTTTTAGCTACATTTCTAGAAATCTCCTTCAAGAACTGATGCTCTGAGATAAGTGGCAGTCCCCAGCACTTGCTAGTCAAACTTTCGTGCTCAATCACACCCTCACAGTGCCTCCCTAGCAGTGGCCATAGGCTTCTCGGTGAGGTCTTGCACCCTTCTCAGTCTCACTTTAAAAAAAGGGTGGAACATATCACTTTTCATTCCATAAATTCTCTTTATACTTTCTCTAATAGGTTACCTCTTCTTCTGACTGGGGTCAGGGTATCGAAGTCACTGAGCTATTCAGGTGATGATGCCTGGTCTTGCCTTAAAAAAGATAGGTAAGTTTTTAATATGACAAGCTTGATAGTAGAGAAGTTTTCACAATGTACTAAATTACTGCTAATCAAGTAATGAACTACCCTCTGCTTCTTAGCCTGGTCTGAAGCAGCTGGGTTCATATGTTTGATTTGCCCTCAAAATTCTTTCAGAACAACATGTTTTTCTAGCCGCTGTACTCAAGGTAAGTCAAGAATCATTCCACTGACTTGATGCAACTTGGTTCCACTTTACCATGGGCATAACTCAGAGCTACAAGCCCATAAGGTGACAAGAGTTCCGTAAAGACATCCTGCTGTGACTGGCCAGCTTCGTGCTGCTTTAATCTCGCGGACCTACTCCAACACAAAAATATAACAAGGCAACTCTCCTGAATTTGCTCAAGCAGAACTACAAACTGGCATCACAGTTACAAAAATTTTGAAGACACTCACTAGGTGCAAATCTAGTATTTTCTATACGCCCCATTCAATCTGGAGCAGCAGGTAACTATATATCTTTGCTATGCATTACCTTAGAGGACTTCCTGCATTACTTAATGCAGTGCTGATACCTTCTGCCTTTATTGTAACTTTATGGCACTGAAAGATTCAAACCAGAGTGTACATCTTGTCTAGATGCCAACTTTCCATTAGCTGCCTATATTTCTTCTGTTTCTGCCAAAGACACTTGCAATTTCAGCTCACTTATGTGCATTGTGATTACAGAGTTACTCAACACGAAAGGACAACATGATGTTGAATCTCCCAGGACATGATTTCTTCAATAGACTTATCTCTCTTCAGTTACTGGATTGTTGAACATGGTGTCTTTAGTTTGTCACAGACAGCTGCAGATATGGCATCACAGAAATTCATAGCCAGGGCCCCTTCAAAGCTAGTCCTCAGCAATGACACTAGATAGAGGAACCTGAAATACCCCATTACATCAGCTGAGCTGGATTTGAAACAGCAACATAAGAGATGCTTTCCTAAAGATCTTGCTTATTGCTCCAGTGAGGTCTGGGAAAGAGCTTTTTGGGATCAGTGCTGCAGGGAACACTCTCACACAGAGGCCTTGATCAATAGAGCTCGGAGTAGATGCACTTCATTATCAAGGCCTGGGGGCATGACTGAAAGAGCTTACTAATTATCTCTGCAAGGGATCTAGGTCATACAGAGCTCTGCTGGTCATTACTAATTCTTCTGTATGATTTGCATTGTCAGAACACCTATAGTATGTGCTGAATTTCGACATTGCAATGCCTGAAAATAACTTCATGTTGCGGCAAAGTCATTTAGAGGGCCTACCCAAAGCATATAGAGTCAGTCTAGTGTCTGTGCAGAGTCTAGTGTCTGTGCAGAGTCTAGTGTCTGTGCAGAGGGCTCTGCTTCCAAAGCCCTTGAGGGAACAATTCAGAGCAGCCCAGGAGCACCTTTGGAGGGCAGACAACTAGGTTTGGAAACTGCATGGAAAGCTGCCTACTGCAAGTGGGTGTTAGGCAGGAACATCCTTCTGTCTTGGTGCAGTACAGAGGGTGCTGCCATTCACGGTAAACTCTTCTCTGAGGAGACAGCTAACACAGGGAATGGGAATGTTTTCCTTTTCTCTCTCCTGCTTCCTTTCTGCTCAGCTGCCCTGTTCTAGCACAGGTGACACAAGACCCAGCTTCTGGCCTTGAACCCTCAGCTCCCACCTCCCTAGAAAGTGCCCTAAGATGCTAGGACCATAGCTCCGTAGCTCTGTTGCAGCTGAGCCATGTCCAGTGAGGAAGATGCACGGGCTAATACGCTAGAAGGAGAAGGAAGACATCTGCATTTATGGGATAGGAAAATGTTCTCAGAGAACACCTGCTTTATTTTACTCAATTAAAATTTTCTAAGATGATAACAGGCTTGAAGTGACCTTTAAGAAAAGGTAAGAAAAACAACAATCACAGAATCCGAGTCAAAATTACAAATCTTGTTTTTCCCCTCTGTCTCTTATTCACAAAAGCAAACATAATTCACCTGGAGTTTTTGTGCTGGACAGCAGGGGGATCCTTACCCTCTGTCACAGCCAGATGATCAGAGATACCTTTGTTTTACAAGAACAAACAAGAAGTCACAGGGAAGGTCAAACGTGCTGAAATAGTCTAGTGCTGCACATCATGGTGAATCCTTAAAACAACAGCAAAAAGATCAGCTAGAAGAATGAATAAAACCTTGGCACTAGGAGTATGAAACACAGCCCAGGGTAGAACAACACTGGAATCCTTTTCTGCTTCTTTCATCAGTATTTTAATTATGTACATGCCTAGTCCTGTTACAGTAACTCAGCCAGTGAGGTTTTCTGCCAGCATCCATCCATGTTGCAGGTTCTAGTAGCAAAAAGGTAACCACACACTCAGTAAAAATGTTCCTCGGCAACTTCAGCATGAGTTTCTGCTTGGAGAGGAGTTGCAGGGTGACACAGTTGCCAAAAATGTGCAGTTTTGAGCACGATTCCCCTTCTCTCACACATACACAGAGCTGCAGCCTTGAGGCACGCCAGGAATGAGGGATGTGTTTGGAGCATGCTGCGCTCTGGCTATCCAATCTGGCTGAGTGGCCTCAAACAATTATACATCAAAGGCAGAACAGTTTCAAAGCCAATCATGATGTTTAGTTCAGGAGAGTCAGAACATAACTAGAGAGGTACAAAAGCAGCAGCACTGTATAGAGAGTACAGACTAATCGTGAGAATTATCTACATCAGAGGAACAAAATGTAATCCTTAAAGTCTTCATTAATATGTATCAATGATGTTGGTTAAACTCAGAGGATATAGACTAGACAAAGAACAGCAAAAGCACCTCCAGAATTAAAGTGCTACAGAAACAATTCCTCCCTTGCCTTCATGAACACCACTAGAAAGAAACAAAATGCCTTAATCAAACTAGAGATGCCAGCTCTGAATGGAGGAACATATGGGGGTTTGGCACTCTCCTACCTCATGACAGAAAGTATCCTAGATTAGCAAGATCTGAGAGACGTTATTCCATCTCATAGCAGAAATGCAGTCTGAATAACTCAGTCCTTAAGACTAGGAACCCAAACGAGCAAAAACTGCCAGCTGTCAAAAGTTTAGCGTGGTGGGCACATAGTTTATGGAGGTTATGACATATCAGATGGGCTATGTTGACGGACAGTGCCTTAGGAAATTTATTTAAGACTGTGGACACAAAACCTACTGAACATAGAAAGAAGAAATCATGAGTAAATCACCAGCTGGTCATACCAGTGCTGCCATGATCTATCTGACACAGTGAACCACTGATCGAATACCAGATGAAAAAATTCAGTGAGCAAAGGCTTGATCCCAAATACCTTAGCAAATTCTTAAGACAAAGCATGAGCTGGGGAGTGTTGATGCCTGTGATATAAATGGATTTTCCCTATCCAGATGGCCATAGGCTAATAGTTCCATAGGGTGCTACCTCTTTGTCTCTTTCTATGTATTTTTACATTGTTGTGCATCAGTAAAACAGGCACAGTATGGTTCTTAACAATTCCAAGTATCACCTGGAAGACAAATCACCTCTAAGTGCAAAGAGGCTGAAAAGAAACACTTCTAGACTGCATTCTTCCTATATATGTAGTCTTTAATGACATAGCAGCAGAATTCCAAATATTGGTTATAAGCTAAAGGTGATGCAATGGATTTGTCTGCGAATTCTCTTCTGCCCTTGAGAACAACTTTTGCTTCAATTTATTCACAAAGTGGTCTTCTCCGAGACATGAAGCTTTTCTAGTGTACGCTAGCATGTCTATATTCAGCAACTGGGTGTTAAAATAGATGAAAACTAGCAGGTGGTATAACCATATGAAAAAAAGGGTTGTATACATTTTTGCACGTAGCAAGTCCCCTAATGTTGTATCAAAGAACAGAACCATTCCCAACAGCAAGCAAAGTACAAAATAGCTTGTTATTTCAAAACACATGGGAGCAGTTCCTCCAAACACAGTTTTTTTATGCCGATTCCTTCACTTCAGCTTTTTCTGCTTGTACCACAGCCTGCTGTACACTCTCAGATCACAGTTGATGGCACATATAAATTTTCACAGGCAAAAAAAAAAGGAGAAAATTTTGCTACACTGCTCTGAAGTTGGAGACACTGGTACAAAAGCTTCAATACATTCTCCAAATTGCTTGAATTTCTTTGCAGTACTGGAATCAGAATTAAAAATACTGCACCAGGCAATCTCTGAACCATTGCTTTCAATAACAGCACTAGAAAAAAAGGCTGGTCAACTTGGAGTTCCCCCCAAGCTGAATGACAAAGCAGTATTGTTAGGCACAATGAGCTCGATGAGTTAAACTCTCATATGAGTCCAACGCTGGAATAGCCATGGCTTAAAATATGTCCCACACAACCAACCTTCAGTGACTGCATATGTCACTTCTAGAGTATAAGAGATGGATCAGAGGTAAAAAAATAAAATAAAATAAAATAAAATAAAATAAAATAAAATAAAATCATGTCTTACATTCCCTATTTCGTATATTCTATCTTCAGTTGAAGAGGAAATATTCTTTCAAAATTCTTTCTTACGTGTTTTGGGCTTAAATTTTAAAGTGCTATATGCCCCTTCCACAGCTTTGGGCAAGTACATGGGGTGTCTTTCCAACTTTTTCCTAGAGCCAGTTGTTCTCCGATAGCTGTTTCTTTGAGATTGGTTTGTAGCCTTTGCTGTTTGGGCAGTATCTTGTGAGTATCTCCGGGGAGCACGAAGAATCCAGTTTGAATGTAAACTGTGTTCACTTGTGCTGGTAGCAACTGAAAGACAGAAGATAATCTGGCATTAACAGTTTGCCAGTGATATTTTTACATGCACAGTGAGAAAATAGGGTGCCTGCTGGGTAATTCCCGAAGGTAATGCTGAGAAACCAACCTGGTTTCACTGCAGGATATTGCTTGGGATGCATTCATCTTATCTAGCGTTTCAATGCTTGCAGCATAAATAGCTATATCAGAGCTAGTCTCTTTATACATGCTTCTAGGGCACAGCTAATCTGACCTGTTTCATAAATCCACACTTAGCCCAAGACAAAGAAGAGAAATGTCTGTTTCTCTTCCCTGATTATACAGGATAGATGATAAGCTCAGATAGGTACACCTTTATTTAGTTGGGCAATCCCATCCTTTCTGATGGAAATGTATCATTATTTAGCCTAACCTCTAAATGACTTCTTTTTTAGCAGGTTGAAGAGAAAACATACAGCCAATTCTCAATGAGAAAAATGAAACCCAGATGAAGACAGAATTATCTTTATATTTTTCATAGCTCTTCTCCAAAGACAGCTTGGGGTACAGATGCAAGGATGGAATTCCAACCTGAGCAGAAGGCAAGCACAATTCCAGCACTACACATGGGACATTTGCTTATGTAATGGCCACACATAAAATAGTTTCACCCTTTCAACAAGGAACAAGCAATGTATTACTGTAGTTTCACATACTGCATGTAATGGTCCTAGATTTGGGAAGCAAAATCTGGAGGAAAACTATGTCCATTAAATAAACAAGCATGCTCTTACAATGCCACTTCTCTGCACACCAAAAATAATCATATTTTGGCTGGTTTATACTGCACCATCAAAATCAACATCCACGTTTGTCAGATCCACGTCAGGAACTCTCCGCCATCTCTCTGAATCCAGGTCTGCAATAACTGAGTCAAAGAAAGCTATTGCTTCTCTTACGTCTGAACTGGACTGAAGGCTTTTTCTCTCCATGGACGCCTGTTGATCAAACAGGGGGGGAAAGAGTCAGCTAAGGGTTAGGCACAATGACTTATTAATGAGCAAACTGTATAAGGAAGCTGCAAAAATTGTATTTGATTCCACACTTCAAACTGTCAGAAAATGACACAGGTCCAGACTACTCCACAGTTTATAGTCATCAAAGCAAGCAGGACAGCAGCCTAACAAATGTCTGTCTTGTTACATGCTCAACACCAAACATCTTCCAGTTGGGCTCTGTTAGCCACATCTTGTAAAATCCTTCAGAATCCCCACACCAGGCCATGTAATTAAGTAGCTAAGTGACAGCCGGGCTTTGTGGCCAAATTTATTCTACCTAGCAGTAGGCATCTAATGAGACACACATTAGAAATGTAGTCATGCAGGGTTCCTTCTGTAATTAATGCAGGGCTCCAGTACCTTGAGAAGATGAGTCAGGCCTTAGGTAGGCTGAATTCCCCTCTGCAGGCAGCTCTTTCTCTTAGTTGCAAAGGGATTGTGGGGTAACTTGGATACTAATTTAAGCATCTTATTAAAATTCCTAGGTTAGGTGAAATGAGTCCAGATCTAAATTGCTAAAGTCTTTTTGAAATGGAAAAGGACCGTGTGTGCTAAAATATGAGTCATTCAATGCTGTGATAATTCCCACAGGAAAGCCACGGGGTTTAAAATTAGCAGCCTGTCTTGATAAAAAAGCAAATGCCTGTCTATAAAAGCTGAAGCAGTCATAAAGCCTAGGTTAGCAATTCTGTAGGTCCATACGGGATGAATCCTTCCTGCCAGGCTCTGCCTAATGAAGGGCCATAATTTTTCCCTGCCAGTCCAAGCTAGGTGTATTTCCAGACACCAAGACAGAAAATTGTTACCTTGGGTTTCAAACATGCAAGAAAAGGATACGCGCTGTATCACATCTCTGAAGGACCAGCTTCCTCCCTGTTCTGTGGAGGCAGAAAGACGAGCTAGCTTTTTCCCCTCCTGACATTATGGGTTGATTGACATCCTCAAAAGTGCTAAAAGATAGCTGCTACCACACATCTACCGAAAATAGTGACTGCTATTATGGTTAAGCCCTTATTGGTTAAAAGGTATTTTAAGGAAAAGCCTCTCTACTTCCAGCATCAGACTGACCTCTCTATTCTTTTCTCTTACTTAGGCTCAAGTGGCAAATTTTGAATGTGCACTTAGTCTGTAGTCCAGGTACTAGGGAACTTTATATGAAACATTCCTAGTGCAGGTACTAGACATCTTTATATTAAACATCCCATGAGGACAGGGTTGTCTGGACAAAATACTTTCACATTAATCAGGCAGCAGGTAGGAGAAAGAAGTGAATTTACACTGACAGGTAATTTAACAGAAACAGGTAGTTAGGGATGAAGCCATTCAAGCCCAATAATAAGACAAACCTTGCAAACTGTGAATGTAAAATTTGTAATTAGGAAACAGAGTATTCTGGCTATTCTAGAAATCTTCTTGACCTCTCCCTAGTTTTCACAAAGCCAGGGCTGTGCAGAAGTGACCCTGACATTTGTGTTGGCAAGAATGACTCGTATGGGTGACATATCCTGGTGCTGTCCCTGCCTGTTCCTAAGAGAGAAGCTCATGGAGTTAGAATGCCAGCCAGCACCAGAGCTGTTCATACATAAAGGCTAGCTGTCCACAGTCAGATAACAGCACTCTTAGCCTCAGCCTGTGGGATATTCCTATTTGCCAAACCCAAGTTCAACTTTTAGCATTTTTCTTAAGTGGCATTGTCAGTGGCAAATCTCAGAAATTCACAAACCTGCATGAAGCCTAGTTGTACAGAATCTATCTCCCAGCCTCCTGGTCCATGGTTTTAGTGTCCTTTTGTACTCAGTTTTTCCACCTGGCTGATAGTTATCCATGGTACTGCTCTGCTACATCACTACTCAGCTCATCAGGGAACTGGCATACTGTAAATCTCCCCTACCTCAAGCCAATCTTTGTGTGACCATGTACAAAGTCAGTTCACAGAGTGTATCTATAATGTTGAGAATTGTCTCCTGGCACCTGGCACCACCAGGCCACTTTCCAGTATCTCAGTCATTCTCTTTGGATGTTTCTCTGGCCCTAAATATTGATTTCTTTATAAAATCTATCTGCCTCAGCCCACTGAGGTGAATATTGTTTCCTACTACTATTCTTACTTCTGAGAGTCACCATGCAAAGCATCAAAAAGATTACATAAAGCCTAACAAAACCAAACGAAAAATCCCACTGACTGAATGAGTATTAGATTAAAATGTAGAGTTAAATAATTTGTTTTCTAGTCCTAAACACATGAGCCTTGTCCTTTGGTTAAGCAGCGCCTGCAACAGAGCTCAGCTTCAGCCATTCTGACATTCTGCAGTGACAGAACATCTAAATGTGACAATAACTTTTTGGTAAAATCTATCTGGCCTAATCAGTGTGTCAGCTATACATCCCTTCTTCCCCTCATCCCCATTGTTATACAGTTTAAAGACTGTACTGGGTAACCTGTGACTCTGCTGTTCAAAGTCACATTTGTGGTCATGTTATCTGAATAGATCACCCCACCTGCTGCAGTCCTTACCTTCATCCTCATTCAATCAAGTCCCGAGTAAAATTAATCACTAAACTGTCTAGTGACATGCCATCTATAAACTGCAACTAGGAGGAAGCTTTGTAATGCTTTTCTTTCTCGGACACATATAAATACTCAGCACCAAAGATTGTATTTTAGCTTTATTTTTGTGGTATCTTTACAGTAAAGGGTGAAGTCTCAAAATGACCTGCCAACTTATTAGTGAACAGAGAAAGGAAGCCTTAAGAATTCCTGATGTCCTACAGCCTGTTAGTACAGCTTGCATTGTTGCTAAATGTAGCACTGACAAGCTATCTGACCAGTCAGAAAAAATCCTATTTGTTCCAATGAATTTGCAATTATTTTGTGTAAGTAATTTTATGCCAATAAAAAGACTGCCAGTAAACCTAGGGATTGCTTTGCTTGTCAGTCACTAACAGCTTTAAATAACAATAGTGGAGAACACTGAGGCATTTAAGTAGCCTGTCGGAGAATTCAGAGAACAGCTCACTCTTTCATAACATGTTTTCAGATACTTCCAGTACTCTCATACCTCTTTTTTTCTCCTATTTTCTCTCTCCCCACACTCCAAACATAGGCATATACATTTCTTTCCATGGCCAATTATTCATACTTAATTTCACACCACTGAGAAAGAATCTTAAGGTATTTAGCAGCATTTTAAGTGATGTAACAGTAACAAGATAACTGTCTGAGACAAATAAAGCAGATAATCAACATAGGTCAAACAATTAACTGTTTCGCGGCTTAGCACCAAGCACATGGCAAAGGTTCTTAGGAATTACCTTAGAAGATTCTTTGGAAGGAAGTGGAAGACATGGTTTCTTTCCAGTTTTGGATGATTTTGTGGACACTGGGGAATCTGCAGCCATATGCATGGATTTCAAGTTATTGAGGTTTTCAAGATACTTTTTCCTCAAGGCTAACAGATCCTGTAAGTACTTCAAGCAATCCTGAGTCTTAGAGTACATCCAGTCTCTGTCTTCCTCTTTTGGCTGGAAGCAAGACTCAATGCTGGTTGTACTTCTGCATTTTTTTAGTGGTTCACTAACTTTTTCCTGCTCACCTCCAAGGGCATACATAGAAGTGCTTCGGATCAATCTCACCGCAGAACCTGTGCCATCACAGTAAGGGATGTCATCTGTCACATTTCTTCGGTGGGAGTTGGGGTGAAATATAGAATGGATTTTTTTGAACATAGTGTGTCCCTTACCTTTATATCTTTTACCTTTCAGCTCTGTAATTTACCCCTAGATCTGGTGATTAGCAGCTGTAACTCTTGCCCTCAGCAGACAGGCAGTTTTGCCACTTAGTGCAACGAGGAGGAAAAAACCAACCCTATCGCTGCCCAAGTTGCTTTCAGTCTAACACATTGCGAAGAGCATGATGGTAAAGCAGAAGTGCGTTCTCTATTCCATTTGGGTCAGTGAAACAGCTTTGTCCTTTCCTGGGTTTAAAATATAGTACAGGAGGTCAAATATCATGCTTCGACCTTTTATTTGCCTGCAGGTCCCCATAAGAAACATCGGCACCGAGGCAGAAATTCCCGCTCCCGCGTTTCCGTCCCGGACCCCTCCGGGCGCTGGCCGTGGTGCTGAAACGCTCCCGCACTCCACCCGGCGTGTCCGTCCGTCCGTCCGTCTGTTCTTCTGCCTCCCGGGGTTCCGGCCCGGCAGCCTGGCCGCGCTCCGCGGGATGCTTTGCTGGAAGAGCTGGTTGAGATCAGCCTCGACAAGTCAGAGTGGGGAAGAATGGTTTCTGTCGGGTGGAGTTCAGCTGCTGAAACGAGTTGCTCTGGGTTTCACTTGAAGGTAACCAGGAGATGGCTACAGCTACCTGATACTACAGCACTACTGGGAACAAAGTGGATTCAGATGTCAGGCTCTATTACACTCAGCACAAAGATGCCCTGTGTAAGGGATGCTGTAAAATAAAACACTCTTCCAAAGTACTCATCTGGCAAAATATTGGTGAGACAAACCAGTTAATTTGTATCTTTCCACATTAGTTCTTCTCCCAGATTAATGCATGAGCATTTAATACAGGGGGTTTGATGATTGTTTTTTGGCTCAGACTACGGAGATCATTGACTATTACTGGCATATCTGAGCACTGCTAGTATTTGTGACTGTGTGACAACATGTTATATCCTTTAGAGATAAGTAGCTGGTGAATTTGGTCAGTTCTCATGACTAAGACAATCAACAGCTTCTTAAAAGCAAGCAGGAATATCCAGGTTTACCATGTTCAAAAGAGTTTTCATAATTCGTCCTGCTCAGACATTGAGTGCTTGGGAAACAATTGTTTTGAAAGCCAGTGGATATCACCCTGCAGATTCTAATGAGCAAATTTATGCTAATACCACTGGAAGTGCCGATTGAAGTCTTAAGCATCCTAAAAATAGCTGTAGGATCTCAACAGGAAAAAAAATAGGTTCTAACATAAATTTGCATCTATTCCCTCCGGAACTCTGATTTACTGGATACTAAGCATATACCTCAAACATCTTAAAACATGGACTTTGTTCCTTTTGATTACAGCTAAAATTGAAATATCCTTATAACATAACTAAAAGCTGAGGCAAAGAAACTTGTTGCCACTTTTTCAGCCTTCTAGTACTAGCACAGGCATGATTACCACTGCAGCTAAGAACAACCTAGAGATTGTTCTGAAAAACATTCAGCTGCTTGAGGTCTAGTACATGTATAGAGGTATTCCATTATTGATTATCTACAAAGTCCTACTCAAACCACAGCTAGGTATTAGATTAAGTTGACTTTCTACTAACATAGACCATTAGAACTATGAAAAAAAGGTGAGATCTCTCTGCAGAATTACAGGCCTGAGATGGAGGAAGTTTCTGGTCATCAATACTAGCATAGAATAATATTTTTTTCCATCTACAGATTCATTTCACTTTCAGAGCAAAAGGCTACAAGGAGATTTTTATTTATTGTCCTGAATGAGTGAGGTAAATATCTGTCATAGTCACTCTAGACACTATAGTTACTAAGTAAATAATGGAAATGAGGTTGTTCCAAAATAATCCTTCTAAAAATTGCTTAGATTTGCTACATAGGATACTGGTCTTTGGTTATAGACATGATACAATACTAGTGAGCCTCGGAGAGGCACTCTAAGTGACCTCATAGTCACAAAACCTGTGATTCAAACAAATCAGTGGGAGCTCAAGGAATTATTGACTAAGCATTGAGTCAGTAATGTTCATGGGAACTCCACTAAGCATCTGCTTATAGGATCAGGCATTGCCTTTCAATAGCAGATTGATTTCTAAGCTTATCTGGACTTAAAAAGAGCTAGAGGGCAAAGAAAAAGAAAAAAGAAAGAAAAGAAAAAATAGAAAAGAAAGAAAAAAAAAAGAAAGGAAAAGAAAAGAAAAGAAAAGAAAAGAAAAGAAAAGAAAAGAAAAGAAAAGAGAAAGAAGAAAAGAGCCTTAACCAAGCAAACAAAACAAAACAAAACAACAACAAAAAACCCACCCCACAAATAAACAACCCAAATGAAACAAACAAAACCAGCCAAGTTTCTGTTCATGAAAACACAGGAAAAGGTACATCTGTGAAGAGTAAATCTGATTATATACATTGTGATTTGGAAAACATTCCATACAGGTAATAGATTTTCCTGCTCTGTTTCGACTAAATACTTAAAACATATGCTGACATCTCACTGATTAAAAACAAACAAAACAAAACAAGCTTTCAGGATCTTAATAGGGTTCTCAATTTCAATTGTGTTCATTCCCAAATTTTAAAAAATCTTGCTGGGCCACCTTCATTCGGTTCCCATTTTTCATCGTGGTGTTAAAATAAGAAAGGATTAATAAATGCATGATACAATCCAGGACCTGCATAATGCACTAGAATTTCTTTTGGAGTAATAAAGGGTCATTTACAATTATTTTGGGCATGAATATTTTATTCTCTGCATTGCTTATGGGCAGTGGGAATACACAATCTTCCTCTCCTATTGTAAAAATTAATATTAATTTGTTTTCTTCAGAGTATCTACCACAATTGAAATAGCTCCAGGGATTTAGAAAGTTAAAGGACAAAATAATGGATATATTTAAAGGTCACAAATACCTCTGATGTGTTTTGTGAGAAGAAAAATGCCCTATGTAAGGCATTATCATTGAAACATGTTTCCTGAGTAGTGCTTTATTTATTTATAGTCAAAGTCTGGTCCCTGTGTACCTATAAGCATCCCTATTTAAGTAAATAGGAGGGCAATTATAATTCAGCATTCACAGATCACAGTTCTCTTCCCCAGTGTTACTGCCTGGGACTGAACATGTTACTGTTATCTAAGATGGCTTGTAATTAAAAACCAGGGTCTTATTCAAGAACTATTTACTTCTCCATGAAGACAATCATGCAATGGCAAATACAATTGAAGAAAAATATTTACTCTGTTAATTCAAAGTACCAAATTCACAGGCAGCTATTAAATCATAAATAGAGATCTCCCAAAGAAGGAACTTGTGAGAAGCAGATCAAATAGACAACACTAAATATTTAATCACATCTAAGATTACTAACTTTGACAAGGCAATGCTCATACCTTTTTTTGTTCATTTAGTGACTTGAATCTGACTTCACTTACTCAACATTTAAAGAAATATTTTATTATTTTTCTTTTTTTTCTTCTCCTATTACTGCTTTCACTGTTTCTGTTTTCTTTGTAGCTAGCACTCTAGCAATTCCTGAGCCATCATGACTGTCTAGAAAAATCAAGTTAGAAAATCCAATCTATGTGTTCTGTTTAACTAAATGAACTAAAATCCATAGAATCAAATGTATGGATAAATACAGTGACAAGAAAACTACACATCTTTAAAGTTTCTCACAATAGCTTGTCCAAACGCATTGTTAGCTCCAGAATAACAAGATATCATGCATACAAATCTATCTACTTGATAGTTACATTTCACCCAAGTGACTGAGACAAAGAAATGCCTAATCATCCTTGAAACCAACTAAAGCTCTGGTGCCAAAGAAGAAAAACTTTGACACACCGTAGAAGACAAAGTATTCTCTTTTTTTTATTATAAAGTTGTATCAAGTTGTACCTCATTCAGCATAATATATTTCACTAAAAAAAAAAAAAAGTGAAAACATTTTCTTTGCTTTAAAAAAAAAAAAATCACACTTATAAAATATGTGAGTGGATAGTAAAGTTATTGAGCCTTGTATTATTTTTGGTAGTTCAGAAACTAATGTGCAGCTGTCAATCTCTGCTGAACTCTGCTGTGTCTACATAGCTATATAATAGTAGATCATTGAGAAAGAGCTAACTGAAAAACTCCAAGACAGAGAAAACAATTCATCACAACAGGTATGTACACTTTGCTCCCTAGTTCTTTACTATTTACCACTTCATATGTTCTCCTGAAGTTCTGCAAAGGCACACAAAAAAATACACAGTCTCCTGGAGAGTTAAGAGAAAATCAGCAAATGTGGGAATGCTGAGACCACAGGTCCATACTAAAAAGAAGAAATAATATCCCAAGGTTTGATATCTGCATATGGTGGTTGTCATGATAGTCACTGTTTCAAAGATAACACCACATACTTGAAAAGTTTAGATGGTGGGGCATTCCCAAATGCCAACTGCTGAATGTCTGTGGTTTTGGTGGGTGGCAAGAAAGAGCCACTATTAGAGGTTCAACACCACAGAACTCCTATCTTTCATTGACTAAAAGGGAAGATGAGAGAAGAACTTACTTTGTTATCAGGCAAAGAAGAATCCTTAGGAATGGTTCTTTCTTCTCTTTCACCCCATGAAGGTAGCAGCCTGGAGGAATTCTGCCTCTCCAGAACTGCTGTTGGCAGCTGCTCGATATTATTCCTCTTTCGGGAAGTTCTCAAAGTATGGGAAAGGAGAGCAATTCTGACGCCATGCATTTGAAATAGCTACTATTGCTTATCTGAGGCATGAAACTGGAGAAATCAGTTTTCCAAGAATGGAGACAAAGATTTTCACTTGAGCTGATTTCAGTGCAAATGCCACGAAATCTCAATGTGTTGCCCATGTCAGATTTAACGGTAATATTTTTTTTTCTAAGGGTACATGCTTGAGCTGTGCTGTCACCCAGGCAACACTGACCTGCAAAACCATCTGAGTCAGAAAACCAGAAAATCTTGGCTCCTGTTAGAGGATGAAAAATAGATATATATATATTTAAAATATTTGTTTATTTATTTTAATCTGGAGCATCATCTTTCCGTCTAATATAAATATGAGTCTAAGTATATCCATTTGACTTAGACTCTGCATATTCTCCATAAATTTTCACTGCATGCCAAATTTGCATTCATTAAATAGGGTTTGTTGCAGCATAAGCACTGACTGTGATCAACCAAAGCAATGACTGCATTTGTATCAGGCTTGAGAAGATAAAGAAACGCCATTCATGCACAGAGAAATGCTTAGGAAATGATTATACAAATAAGATAAAAGTCAAATTTTTTTTTTTCTTCTTTTTTTTTTTTCTTCCCAGCTTGTTATCCTGACTGCTGGGAAAAGTGTGCATCTAATGACAAAGCAATAAAATGTACCTTACTGAAACGGCCGCTGCTTTAGAGCTATCTCTATAGCTGTTGCCTGGCAGCATTTTCAGAGGGTGAGAGGTTACCACACTTATCCCCTGCTGTATCTACCCTCCTCCTTCTCTTTGTTTTCTTGAAAAACCCTCCTGTCATTAAGAACTCCATCTCTGTGACAAGCTTGACAAGCAAACTTTGTCTTGTCTTCTGTCACACAGGGTCAAGGGACAACCAGTTGGCCTTGCTTGTTTCATTGGAAGAATTTGTGTCCTTTTAGTAGAAACACTGTTAGGATCTTTCAGAGCTTTGTTAGTCTTTGTTGAATTAATTATTGTCTCGCCTCTTGAGTCTTTTGTTCCAAAGATGGCTGAAGAATTATAGTGATGTCTAGTTTGTTGCCTGTCACATCCATCACCCATTGATGAAGTCTTTTCCAGGAGAATGTGATAAATAGCTAAGATGCCTTCCTGATAGCTCAATGAGGAATAGATGTTGTAACCAGCAGTTCTTCGAATCAGTTTATAGAAGACAAACACTTAAATGACCTGACGGTCTTGATCTTTAACTGGATCATCTGTTTCTCATTCCAATTAAACTCTAAACCACTATTTATTCTTCCCACAAAGGAAGTCCATAGGAGGATTTATGAGAGGGGACAGTCTGGATCTTATGGTAAGTCACAGAGTTGCCAGAGCCTATCAGTCATCTCCAGGCAAGGCCTACTCATGATACCTACAGACATTTCAGTAGGCACCCTTGGATTCCTACTTCCCACTTCTATCTCTTTCCTAGTCTGCTAACCTGATGAAACAGGGCAAAGACTAGCTTAACTGGAAAGGCAAAGGAGGAGCAGTTTGGCTGGGATATCTGAGAAAGAAACAGTACAAGTGAAATATCATAGGAGCACTAGGGAGGCTGGAAAGAAAGAGCAGAAATATTTCTTGAGAACTTTCCAATAGTTTTTTTGAACATACTAACTCTTTTTCTTCTCGGGTCACAATGTTCTCGGAGAAAAATATATCTGTATACAGCCTGACGCACAGTGGTCCTGCCCTGCCCCTGCTGCCATAACATAGCTAACAATACAGAACTATTACTTTTCCTATATGTTTCTTGAACATATGTCCTAGTGCATCTCCTTCAGCACCTGCAAAAACAATTTCCAATTGGAGCAGCTCTGGTCATGCTAAGGAATAGCAGGAGCTCAGTCGGGACCCTTTCAGCACACAGCAGCTACACTTGCAATGACACCCTACAAGGACTGTTAGTGCCGGGTGCTTCATTTCAGTCACACCAACCCCAGGCAGCGCTACAGGCTTGGGGAGCAGTGGCTGGAAAGTTGCCCATCAGGAAAGGACCTGGGGGTGCTGGTGGACACCCAGATGAACATGAGCCAGCAGTGTGCCCAAGTGGCCAAGAAGGCCAAAGTCATCCTGGCCTGGATCAGGAATAGTGTGGCCAGCAGAAGGGAAGAGATTGTGCCACTGTACTCGGCACTGGTGAGGACACAGCTTGAGTGTTGTGTTCAGTTCTGGGCCCCTTGCTACAAGAAAGACATTGAGTTGCTGGAGAGAGTTCAGAGAAGGGTAACCAAGATGGTGAAGGGTCTGGAGAACGAGTCCTGTGAGAAGAGACTGAGTGAATTGGGATTGTTTCTTTTGGAGAAGAGGAGGCTGAGGGGAGACCTCATCGCTCTCCACAACTCCCTGAAAGGAGGTTGAAGGGTGGGTGGGGTGGGTGCGGACCCCCAGCCGCCCCCCACACCCCCGAGAAGGGGGGTGGAGGGGGGGGGGGGGGGGGTGCAGCCTCTTCTCTCAAGTAAATAACAACAGAACTAGAGGAAATGAACTGAAGTTGCACCAGGGGAGGTTTAGATTAGATTTTGGAAGGATTTCTTTACTGAGAGACTAATCAGGTGATGCCCCGAGAGGTGGTGGAGTCACCATCCCTGGAGGTATTCAAAACATGTGTAGACGAGGCTCTTCAGGACATGCTCTAGTAGGATGGTGAGGTGGGGGGGGGTTGTATTTTTTTGGAGGGTTTGGGTTTATTTTTGGTTGGTTGATTTGGTTTGGGTTTTGGTTGGTTGGTTTTTTTGGGGTTAACAGTTGGATGCAGTGATCTTAGAGGTCTTTTCCAACTGTGACAATTCTGTGCTTCTGTGATTCTATGACTGAGTCCTACAATACCATCATGACTACGAGCACACATCACCATCTATCTGCTCCAACAACTGCTGTTATCACTCCATGCACTGTTGGAAGAGAAAAACTTTTCCTGATATCAAGTAGGAGAGCAACCAAAATATGCAGGTTATTAACCAGGATTGTCAGGAGCAGTTTTTGTTGCTTCTCTCTGAGTGGTCAGTAAAGAAGGGGGAGAACTCAAATCATTCTTGCTCATTTGTGAATTTTAACAGGAAATGCTGTTGCTAGTAGACATGAACTCTTTCTCCTCAACTAGTCTGATCTTCTGCTCCCACTCATTATCTACATACTCTTTCACTGTCCTTGTAGCACAGCCCTGCCAGTCTGTATGCAGTAAGACATACTCTCCTTAGAGCTGTGGCTATTTGCAGGCACAAAGACAGTTAATTTGCATCCTCTCAGGATTTTTTAATCAATTAATGTAATCTTTCATGCTAGCTGACCTACTATGTGGGTTCTAAATAAGAGAGAAAAAAAATATCTTTCTAAAGCAGCAGCTGCACAGAAGTTGTGAAGAAACCCTGCTGGGCACAGGGTAGCTGCTGCTGGAATATCTGGATTCAAAAATGCTGCGTGAAGCCCTTTGGCAACTTGCAAAAATAGACACTTGGGGTGTACCTGTAGTAGACACTGTTTGCAGTAGGTACACAAGTTTTAACAAGCTTTGAGATGGCTCACCAATAATACTAAAGGAAGTAACTAAACTTTTATCTACTCACATTCTTAAAGCAACCTGAAAATTCTCCAGAAAGGTACCTGGGTAAGATTTCAGTCATGTCAGAAAAACCACTGAGACATAGGTGCAGGTGAGCATGTGTGCTGAACTGGGTTTGAAGCCTAGCAAGATGTTTGCAGTAATCTGCAATGCCAAATTACACGTTCCAGGCTACTCATTAAATTCATAAAGGTTGCAAGTCATCTTAGTCTGTGCTCAAAGGAACATGGAGATTTACACCCAAACCCTGAAACCAGGCAGAATATGTGCCTTTGACCCAAGGTGGGCAAAACACGGAGGTGCTAACTATGTTTTCTTCTGAGACCTCCAGGTCAGGCAGGGGGAAAGTTAAGCTAGGTTAACTGAAATGGAAGGAAATATTTCTGTGAACTCTGGTGAACTGAAACAGCTGAGTCTTACAGGTCTGTAATCTGAGCATCAGTGCAAACTGAAAGGGACCGTAAGAATGGAAAGGATTTAGTTAGCCAGCATTCCTCATGGGTTTTTGTTTGGTTTGGGTTTTTTTTTTTGTAAAACAATTATTAAGAAAAAGCATGGTCAGGAAACTATAGTAGTTACAGAAATACAAGGGCCAAAATAACAGATCAAATCGTGGCTGGAGCTGGCAGCAAGCAAAGGTCACTGCATTTCTGAGTCAAAACACAGTCAGCAAGGACTTTGTGGAGGCTCTTTAATCCATTCACTGGAGCTAAGTGGATACAACAGGAACATCCAGAAGAATTTGCTGCAGTGGAAATGAGCTGCAATCTATCATTCATAATTCTTCCTGCATAAAGAGAAATCAAATTGTCTGAAAACACGAGGCAGCAGAAACTGAGTTGATATTTCAATTTAATTCACTTCAGTTCACCTTATTGACTTCAGCATTATGCAGAACACTATCTTTTATTACTCAAGTGTCACTGTTCTTCATTTTTTTTGCATACGGCTATTATGTTATGGCTGTTATGGCTATTGATGTGCTTATGAAATATGCACTTAGATTCCCCCATAGTGTGTTTGGATGTGTGCCTGTGGGTATCAAATATTGTTCTGTTGTGGCTCTGTGGGGATTTTTTTGGAGAGGGTTGGAGAGATGTCAGGGGTAAATTTGCTAATCTTGCAAAAGCAACCTCCAAAAGGTCACAGACCTCTTTCTTTACAGAGTTCACTGCTGTTGCAGAGTCTATAATGTCATTATAGTTCCCAAGAAGGGCTCTACTTGTTCCATCTCCTTGGCATATCCTTACAGAAGTGATTATCAGCCAGATTACAATTCTAAACCATGTGAGGGGAAAAAAATATTATCAAGCGCTCTTGACAGGACAATCTTTACCTGGAAAATGTTGTTCTCCTCATCCTCCATGACAGGCACTTTTTTTTATTATTTTCCTCAAAAATGAAGTCTGACAATATAGATTATCATGCAGAGACCAGGCTTTGCTTTCTGCCATGCCTGAGGCTGTGGGTCAGACTCACAGCTTATGCGGTGCACTCGGCTGCTGACAGTACATGTGCAGAATGTACTGCCTGGCTTTAGGTGAAAACAACACCCACCCCCAGTGAACTGTATTCCTCTCTTGCCTGAACTACAGTGCTTGTCCCAAGCCTTGGAGATGTTGTGGGTTGCCTGGCTTTTCTTCTCCTTTCATTTTCTTGCTCCTCTGCTCAGTCAGCTATGTTTTGGAACAAGGAGGAGGATGCACGCAGGGAGCTCAGCCATCCTAATTCCCAGGATCTGCTCCTTTTGCACCTTTTAGTTTTACCACTAGATGGAAGCCTTGACCTCCAGAGTTCCTCCTTTAGATTCCTGACCATTCAGTTGCACACCCGAGCTTCTTGGTGAGCTGTTTACCTGCACTGAGTCAGATGCTCAAGTAGCAACTCACTGGGCTCAGGCATTTCTGTAGCTCACTGATTCGTGCATGGAAGGTGTAAAACCTTATAAACCTTCCTCCCAGGCCTGGTGGCATTCTCAGATAAAAATGTAGAGATTACTGGGGCTATGTAAATCTTTACTAATGGTATGAAGCTAAATTGGATAAGCAACAGGAAGAGAATGGGATCCCTTCTTCCCACTGCTTCAGCACAGGGGATAGTCACTGGTGGTAGATAGTTGGGGTTGCAAAGCCTGTTGAAGGCTATTCCTTTCAGCATCATCGAGCTCCTCAGCACAGAACTGAGGTCCCAGGACATAACATAAGGAGTGGTTATATACTCTTGAGTTTCCAGAAACATTTCTGGTTGCAAGCACCACCTGAATGAAGAGTGAGCTTTCAGTTGTTACTGTAAGAAATGACTCACCAAATACTTCCCATGAATTAATATTTTTTGTATCTTATTTCTGAGCAGGTCAACTTGAATTTTTACATTCCGAATTCTGTGTTGTACGGCTCTCATGGCATCATTCTGTGACTGAGGAAGCAGCTCTCAGTAATAGAATATGAACTGCTGAATACTCACAATTATGAACTCAGAATTTGCTTTTGAAGAAAACTCATGTTGGCTGTTAGCCAATGTCAATGGGATCAATGGCAGATATTTCTGCTCCCGAGTGCCAAGTCAGATACTGAGAACTCTACTGTTTTAGCAGGAGGCAAATTCATTTCCATACTTAGACAAAGCAAACAGGAAACACAGTGCTTAGAAACTCAGAAGGCTAGTTCTGTAAAGAATTTCTGATGCTAACTTTTATAAGCCTACAGAAAGCTCCAGGGACAAAGGGGTAAAGCTCCTTGTTTCTCACTCTTCAATTCTTTTCTTAAATAAAAGTGCAAACATCTTGCTGTTTATCCCTGTGATTGTTCTTAGGCACAGCAGTACACTATTTGCACTATCCAGAAATACTTTGAATTAATTTCTGATTCAAATGCACTTTGGGATGCCAGTGTCCCTTTAAAAAGTGTCATTTACTATGAAAGCCATTTGGAGAAATGAAGCAAAATTCTCATTGATAATGGTTAATGAATTGAAGGGTGATGTCACTTGTATTTAATCACTGCCTTCTGTGGCAGAGCTTCTGTTTGTTGAATGGAAAGCTGTAAATAATAAATATCTGGCAAGGTCTATAAATATTACTTTATATATATATACACTAATAATTTTCAGATATCTGTGATTTGCAGATGCCTTGGATTTTGCAAGCAGAAAATACACTTACACAGAGCAGACCCTGCTGTCGGGGAAGAGATGGGAACACCAGCCTGAGGACTAAAATTTAAGACATAATTTCAGTTTTATTTTAATCTGTAGTTATAACACAGTCATGTGAACATACATTTTATAGGCCAAACTGCTTTAATTTTTTCTTCCATTAATAAGCTGGCTGCTGACTTGACATGCACCAAATTCACAAACTGTCCCTTGATCTAATTACTAATAAAGGTGTCCACAGAGAATTTTCTTGGGTTGTTCAATTTTACCAAGTTTAATGTAGTTTTACCAGTCAGAGATATAAGTCAAAGGGTGCACCAGTTCCAGTGTCTGATACAATTAGGTTAATGGCATGAAGCCACTGGAGTGTGGGATTCAGGCAGACTGCTCTGTGCCCAGAAGTCAGAGCTGTGGTCATATTTGCCCTTGCTGTCAAAGAGAAGAGAATGGCAGTGACAACAGTGGCTAGAAGGTTCTTTCTGGAAATAAAAACTGTCAGTCTCTCCTTGCATTCTCATGCCTGTAGGCAGCTATCCTACAAAGTACTCCCACTTCCTAAGCATTTCAGTAGGGTTTTTTGGGGCATGGACAGAGAACTTTTCACAGAAAAAAGAACCCCACCAAACCATGAACAACTCGGTCTAGTGAAAGATGTGAACTGCTGTGCTCCTCAGGTCTTTGTCTTTCCTTATATATAGGCAGTTGCATGAGAACATAAGGAGAGATCAGAGGTCTCTCTGCAAGTGAGAACTCATCACAAATGATTTGCACACCCCTGGAAAAGTCCCTAACTTTTGCAGCAGCTTCCTAAATATTGGAGTTTTCTCCCCATTTTCTTCTTGATCCTCACCTCCATATTTTTGTCTATTTTTTTCCTTAGTTTCTATCAGCCTGTTTCCAATCTGTGTTTTAATTCAGATGTAACAAAGTCAATACCGGAATGAGCGGCATACTGATCCCTTGACCATTGTTCTGGATATATAATGGCTTACCTCACTCACCCTTCAAGTTTGTGGTCAAGATTAAAGATGTCAAGTTTGGTGTCACGTCTATCCACTCCTCCCACAACTGTTTCTCCTCTACAGAGGTACAGATAGAGGCAATTTCCACCTTCAACAGTATCCCCTGTCATGTGGAAATCCAAATCACAGGAAATCTGCCTGTGGATTATATGGAAATTATTACTAAGTATTACTGAGAAAGAGCCTAGCTTATATAGACATAAAGTCTGCTTTTATTAGGGCAGTCAGATTTCAGCTATTTGTAGACTAGTTCTAGATTTTTCTTTTCTCCACATTAAAAAAAACAACCTCCTCTCAGTCATAATCCTGTTCTTTTTAATGTGGAAAAGGAGATGACTAGGAAGGACTAGAAAACACAGAGAGGATTGGGTGGAAAATGATCATTAGTGAGATGACCACTCATGCAAGGATCAGACTCTGATTTCTCCCTGGCCATGAGGGCTATATTATCCCATATGTAAGGGATGCACTGTGCTGCATAAGCGTGACAAAATTCCAATCAGAGCCTTAAAGGAGTTAGAGCTTCCTGAAAAGAACTCCTTAATACAAATCAGAAGTGCTGTGGAGGTGGAAGGAATGTATCTGGATATGACACCACTCAGATCCCAAAGCAGTCTGTGTTCACAGAATCACAGAATGGTTTGGGTTGGAAGGGACCTTTCAAGGTCCTCTAATCCAACCCCCCTGCAGGGATCAGGGACATCTGCAACTATAGCAGGTTACTCAGAGCCCTGACCAACCTCACCTGGAATAGATCCAGGGATGGGGCATCTACCACTTTTCTGGGCAACCTGGGCCAGGGTCTCACAACCCTCAGTGTAAAATATGTCTTCCTTCTCTCTAGTCTGAATTTCCCTCTTTTTGTTTAAAAGCATCACCCCTTGTCTTATCACAACAGGCCCTGCTAAAAAGTCTGTCCCCGATCTTTCTGACAGGCCAGTACAGAAAAGCCACAATAAGGTCTCTCTCGAACATGTCACTAAGCACCACATCCAACCTTTCGATGTTCAGCAGCATGGCACCCTGTTTCACCATCCTTGTGTCAGGTGCACTGTTACGTGAAGTCATAGAATCGTTCCATCTGGAAGAGACCTTCAAGATCATCAAGTCTGACCTTATTCCCAACCCTAACAAAACCACTAAACCCTGTCCCTAAGCAAGTCCCTAAGTCAATTACTGTGATTCGGAACTTGAACTGGTAAATTCCCATGGCTTGAGAGTGTCCCCACCAGCGGAGGAATCTCAGTGCTGTGCTCCATTCTCAGGTACAGATATACCTTCTGTCATCTTTCTTCCACAGAGACGGACAAGGAGATGTCAGACAAGGACCTATGCCAGCACCACAGGAGTGGAGGTCACATGAAGGACATTTAACTGTGGGGAATGGAAGTGCTTGATGTTTTTTTAGCACACACTTACTGGGCCTAGGCTCCCACTAAGTGACAAAAGCTAGAGTGAATTTCTAATGCTCTACAATCAGTCCCTTTCTTCTGTTGCCCATGTGTAGCTTCAAAGCAGTGGAAAAAAGGAGTCCGTCATTTAAAGGGAAATATTCGTACAAAAGAACACTTGAGCTGCTGGAAAGTTTTACTGGAACTCGAGTGCCTCCAGGAGCTCTTGAGGCATATGACTTCTAGAGATTTTATTGTAAAATGGAATTCAGATAAACACCAGCAGCACCTCATCACTCAACATTTGTCTTCCTGACGTTGCTTTACTTCTGGCCTGGCCACCCTGAAAGAACTGATTGGTGACCCATAAAATTCAACAAAAGATCATTTAATAACAGTGTACACACAACTCGGCACTCCAACAAACTGCTTTGTTTGATCATTGTGGTCTAGTTCTTAATTACATGAATTTTCTGGTTCAGGGCATGAAATCCACCTTGCAGGTCCATACACAAGCTATTGATTTCACTAACTCTCAGCAGTGAAATTAGGTGTTTAAGATACAAGCTACTTGCAAAAAATGTGCTGCCTAGTACTTGGAAGGGAACAAATTCTTCTGGAGGTGACTCAGAGGACCTATTTCTCTTCACTGATTTCAAAAGGAGTCCAGAGAGATAAGTCTCCCAGCTTGGGTGTCTAAACTTCATCAGTTGGATCACTCACCTATGAATCTTCTTCTACTTGGGAGTGAGGGAGGCCTGCTGGAGTACAGCCAGAGTCCTCCAGCAGCATGTCCCCAGTGCTGTGTAGGGCAGCAGATAAGGAAGCCCACAGTAGCCAAGGGCCTTACTGCAACAGCCGTGGCAATACCCCATCCCCTGTCCCCTCAGCAGGGCACTCAAAATCAGGGGAGCTCCTTTCCGTGCAATGGCTTTTTGCTAACCTGCCTTGCAGAGGAGTTAGGGCTGGTCCTTGTACATTTCTTAAGTGCATGGAAAAAAATAAAAGAAAATCAAGTTATAACTGAGGAGCAGCCCTAAAATTTGAGCATTCTGTATATAAGCAAGAATTATAATGGGTGATAACGGTGGAAGCTTATGGCATAGCTTGTGACTATTTTTGCAGTGGCTGAGGAAAGGGTATTAGATGGCTCAATGAACCAAGTGTGGGCTCTGGATCATTTCACCAGCCAACAAAAAATAGCAGTGGTTTACAGTCCAGTAACTATATAGTGATTCCTCTATTGTAGG
>JAAGNO010014729.1:4986-20210 GCA_033439905.1 Ceryle rudis
CTCTAGTGAATCTGTGTTGGCTACTGTTGATAACTTTCTTTGCTTCCATGTGCTGAGATATGATCTCCAGAATGAGACGCTCCACCACCTTTCAGAGCTGGAGGTGAGGCTGACTGGTCTGTAGTTGCCTGAGTCTTCCTTCTTGTCCTTTTTGAAGACTGGAGTGACACTGGCTTTCCTCCAGTCCTCAGGCACCTCTCCTGTTCTCCATGATCTTTCAAAAATGATGGACAGTGGTTGAGCAACAACATCAGCTGGCTCCCTCAGCACTTGTGCGTGCAGCCCATCAGGGCCCATGGATTCGTGTGTGTTCAGCTTACCCAAGTGATTTCTAACCCAAGGAAGAATAGAAGAAGAAAGTGCCATATATGAAATCCATTGAGACTGCATAAGGAAGCTTGTTCACAGAAAACTTTCATTGCCAAACTTCAATCAAAGCAAGGAATGGTTGCACAAATCATTAGCATTTGCAGGATTTTAAAACTCAACCACCATTGCTTCAGTTCAAACTAAACCATTAGACAGGAAATTTATCTTCATTTCTATGTCATTAAACTAATGTCCATGGGGAAAAAATAGCCCCAGAGATTAATGCCTTTGAGAGTGTACAATCTACAGGGTGATGTGAAATTCCTGACTCCCAAAATACCCTGTCCTAAAATGGTCTCAAAGTACCTGGCAATCCAGCTTCAAATTACCTCAGTGGGTTTGTGATTCTGAAATGACATTTTAGATGTAGAATTACAAATACAGACTACCAGAAAGGAGCTTTCTAGAGCGTATTGTGCTTCGAATGAAAAGGAATACTTCATTTTTCAGGATGGTATCTGGTTCTTAATTCATCTAAGGGGTATACACATCCACGTCTGGCTATTTTTCCTCCCTTGTTCTTAAACCACAAGTTGAAATTGGACTTACGCGGTTTTGCCCTCGCTATCTTGCTTTGTGGCACTGGCTCCCTTTTTACCCAGCAATGAAGCCACTTTCTCAGGGTCTCCATTCTCCACTGCCTGCAGCAGCCGATCATCATTCTTATTCCACTCATTGGTCTGGAATTAAAAAAAAAAAAAAAAAAAGAAAAAGATAGAAAGGAGAAACATTATTTTTACCAGCACTGTGTCCAGACTCTCCTGAATGATCCTGCACACATTTATCACCATCAAGAGCTGAAATAAAAGCCCAACCCAAAGAGATGGCACAGAGAAAGCTGCATAAAAGGAATTTGCAAGCTGTGCAGCACAGGTTCCCGAGGACTTAATGGCTCATGACAGTGCTTAAGCAATCACTGAAGATGACCTCTAACATGGAAACTCTGTAGACGGGTAGAGCAGAAAAGGAAATTAATTTGTTCTTACTGTATTTAAAAAAAATAATCCTTCTTTTGTCTAGTCCTAGTTCTATTTTGGAACTGCACTGGCCCTGTTGGACCTTCATCACATAAGTTATGTGGATAAACAATGAGGTGCCTCAGCTGATCCACACCCCACCCTAACAACGCAAGCTAGCCAAAACTTTCCATATTTAAGGTATTTCCCAGCTCTGACTTTGTAAAGAGTAACAGGTTAAGTGACTGCCCTTTGCAGACTGTAACTAGCTTTACTGAGCTTTTATCCCTCAAGTTTGTCTTTAAAACAAACAAATCAACCACTCAAATGGCATAACCACAGTGCCACAGAAAGAAAAGACAACCACTCTACACGTAAATATTTCCAAATGTAATCCACCATGTCTTTTTGCTTCTTCTCATCAGCTCAATCAGGGAAATGACACTACTTCTGTATGTAATTAGCACACACCCGCCCCCCCCAACTCTCAGGATGTGGCCTATTTCCTCTACCAGACCTCTAAGCTGGATCTAGCCAGATACTAAGAAGAGAGGGCAGTTAACCTTCCGTATCCCAGGAGATGTATGGTTGCAGAAAAACAAACTCTGGAAAGGCAGTTAAAGTTACACCCATGCCTTCTAGACTGGACCAACAACTGGGTTCAGTCTTCAGGAAGAGCAATCTTGTGCAATTAAAAGTTGCTTTTGGATTAGTGTTAGCACCCTGCTACACTCAGCAGAGTCACCTTCAACAGACTCTGGCTTTCTCAGTGACATCAGTCAGCTCATGTCCATCATGACTGCCTATTCATTTGCACTCAATTTCTACACAACTTTTAAAACGACTAAATTCATGTCAGTATGCTCAACTTAAAAAACCCACTTTGTTCTGATACTCTACACAGACTTTTTCATGCCCAGCTGAACAAAAAATTTGATGTTTCTTTGTCTGGACTTTTGAGGAAAAATACATGAGGTACACACTGATATAAGCTAACTCCTCAGGGCGTGCACACCCTGAAAACCAGAACAGGAAGGAAGTATTCCAGGTTACTAATTGATTAAAAAACAAATTAAACAAACAAATAAATCCCAAACATTAGAGAGAGTGCAGCCTGAGCAGGAGAGCAGACAGGAGTTGAAAGAACACCACCTGGAACCAAGAATCTGAATGGCAGCTCTGTCAAAGGAAGTGGCATGCAGAAGACAGAGAGCAATTGTAGTCTGTTATGGCAGTGGTATGACTGCTGGGTAAATGCATATCAAGCAATTTATAGTCTTTATTCTTATAGCACTGGAATAAACCTCTGCAGACTCTACATCATTAATTACATCAGAGAAGAAAAAAAAGTTTCCCTAGCAATATTTAGATTCCATGACAATGAGTGGCCAGACAAACAGCAGGCTTCACCTAAAATGAAAATCATTGCATAGTCTTCATTTGGGGAATTTTATACCTTAAAGGAAGCCTATTACTAAAAGCAGATGTTAGAAAATAAGTATCTTGTAAATAAAATTATTTAAAGTTGACACTATTTGTTTGACAGCACATTATGCCTTTTGTTTTGGAGTTTATCCTGTTTCTGTGTTTTCTGTTATTGAGTTGTATAAGATATTTAAATATAGGATATGTGATGATTCACCCTTACCCATTAATCACCCAGATGACTGTAAAGCACTGGTAGTACCTCCTGCACATTTTTTTTTTTTGTTTATTTTGTCTAGGTTTTTGTTTGTTTGGTTTGGTTTTGTTTAGGGGTTTTGTTTGCTTCTCGTGTTTAAAACCTTGCAGAATAGAGGAGAAGGCAGGTAACATGACACATACCACACACACACACACGTCTAACCCAGTACTAACACATACTTTGAAAAAGAAACACACCTAATTTAAAATTTTTCTCATGACCTGAAATAAACAGTTTGCTTCTGAAACATGAAACTCAATAAGCTGCAGGAAAATGTTAAGATTGCAGCCTGTTGAAAATCCTTGGCAGAACAGCTTTCAGAAGAACATTCAGCTTTTTAATACAAAAATAGCCATGTCTTCAAGAAGCAGTTCCATTAATATTTTCAATATTAATATCCTTCAATATTCAGCTATTAAATTGAAGCATTATTGACGTATAAACAAAATTCTAGTATTCTGGGACAAGCAAGCAAGCACACAAATGCCAACTCACAAAGTTAAGAAGGAACTGAGATTAAGAGTCAATTTCCCTTCTGAGAAGCTACTACGATAGCTATATCCCTTTCTGTAATTACACTATCATTAACATCCCAGACCCAAGAGAAACTAACACAGCTGGGTCCCAAATTAGCCCTCAGTATTTCTCTAGCATGGAGGCTGCACCTAGGAGATACACAGACATAGAAGCAAGACAATAAGCAAGATTGCAGCCCTGGACTTCCAGAGGGCTAATTTTTTCCTCTTCAAAGACCTACTTGCAGGAATCCCTTGGGCTAAGACTCTAGAAGGTAAGGGGGCCCAACAGAGCTGGTTGGTATTCAAACTTCCTCCAAGCTCAAGACAGGTGCATTACTCCGAATAAAAATTCGGACAGAGGAGGCCAGCATGGATGAGCAAGGAGCTGCTAAAAATACTCAAGTGGAAGAATGTGGAAAAAGGGACTGGTCTCTTGAGACAATTATAGGAACTCTGTCAGAGTTTGTAGAGATGCAACAAGGAAGGCCAAGGCCCTCTTGGAATTAACTCTGGCCAAGGAAGTAAAGGAGAACAAGAAGGGCTTCTTCAAATGCATCAATGGTAAAAGGAAGACTAGGGAAAATGTGGGCCCACAGCTGAATGATGTGGGAGCCCTGGTAGCAGAAGATGCAGAGAAGGTGGAGTTACTGAATACCTTCTTTGTTTCAGTATTCACTGCTAAGACCAGCCCACAGGAATCCCCAACCCTGGAAGTAAGAGTGAAAGCCTGGAAGGAGGAAGGCTCTCCACTGGCTGATGAGGATTGCGTTAGAAATCACTTCGGTAAACTGAACACGCACAAATCCATGAGCTCCATATGGTATTAGTCTCTTACAAGAACAGAGACTTTAATTCATCTTTGCTGTAGTTTTCAACTATATTTTCTTGGGTAACAAAAAAAGACAAACACACAAGCAATTAAAGAAAGACTTAACAATGCCTCATTTAAATAAACCTACTTCCTACTTGTCTGTACATCTAAACACATCCCCTCATATTTAACAGCTAAACAGAACCAAACTTGGACAAATCATTAAGTAACGCCATCTCTCATAGTTCTATCAGATCCATCTCAGTGTCAAGGAAAGACTAGCAATATACATTTCCTTAATTTTCACACAGAGTTGTTAATTCTTTCCCCCTGCATAGAAGAAAGCAGTAGAAGCTGAGGGCCAGGATAGGGAGATCTGTTTGTGGTAGTTATTTTAGACAACTGTTTTCAGTTCCATATCTAATTAGTGTCTCTTCTAAGCACCGTGTAAGTTGTTAAAGTAATGAATAATTTTAGAGACTCCCACATACCTAGTCCACTTACATTAGTTCTTCCAATTTCATGTTTTCAGATTTCCTTACTGATGTTCCAACATTAATGTACCAGGAATTTTGGGTTGCTCCAGGAATACAGAAGGATATATGCAGATTCCCTTCATCACTGGGCAGCAGAGTTATGCTCATTTATGAACTAAAATAGCTGTTCAGATGCTTAAAAAACATTATGCTGTATTGCCCATATAAATGTTATGCATCTTTTCATTAGAGCAATAAAGATTCCATTCTAGGGCATCAATAACCATGTCAGTAATGTAGATGAAATGTCAATTTTATATTCAAGCTCTCTCAAAACTATAGATATTAACTATAATGCAAGTTATATAAATTTACATATAGACCTCATTTTATTTTCAAAGTGAAATTAAGGGTAGATCTGTCCACACAGAAGAAAAACTACTCAGGCATTAACTATTGCTCAAGTATTCCTCTAATAAGTTTGAATTGCTTTTTTGTACTGCACTGTGTTCAAAACAGCAACACCGTACAATGCATTCAGCAGTTAAAACGTACAGCTGAAAAAAAAAAAGAAAAAAAAGGCATGCAATCGACTCTCAAAAACGTCCATTCCAACAGGGAAATGTAGCCCTAATACCCATCTTCTTCAAGAAATAAATAATCTAGAGGAAAGAGAATAAATATGACACCCAGAAAGACACTGTACCCAGGACATCACAAGCAAGCAGGATGCATTTAAATCTGTAGGACTCTCAGAGTGTCTCCTGTCATCCAAAACTGCACAGTCACTGCTGCCCAGAGTGGATCAGAACATATAGATCTCTGAATAGAGGCAGTGATTGTCGATATACATTCAACTTCTGAATCTCTTGTAACATTAGCCTGGTTTTGACCCCACGAGTCACACTTATCCTCAAGCAGCCACCAAAGGCTTGGGAGGTAACTTCTGTAGGGCACATCAAACTAAAGGTTAACACAAAGTAGCAGCAGGGTCTTCAAGAAAATCTCTAGAATAGTGCCAGGGCAACAAAAACATCAGACTCCATCAGATAAGCAGGTACTTTTCATCAGCAACACAGCTAAGGGGCTTGGCTTCTCACTTGTTTTGTGTTACGAGTGTTCCAAATACATAGGTTAGCCAACTGAGGACTACAGTGTGACACAAAGTGCTATACATGCAGCATGCAGATTAAAAAAAAACCTGAGCAGCTCAGTGTAAAGGTAAACACACGTGTGTAATGAATTTGGAAGAATGTGATCCTGGAAAAGACTGCACATGTGGGGTTTCTTTACCTCCAGCCACCCCCATTCTGTAGGCCACATGCCAAACAGTTATCAGCAGCCTTCCTTCAAACAATTAACATTCTGCAATAACAATGCTTTGTGAGGACATGCAAAACTCAGCTGATGAAACACATTTCAGCTTCATATAACAGAACCAGTGCTCCACTCAGTACTTCTTCAGATTGGGGGTGGGTGGCTTGTTCTTTTTTTAAAAAAACCCACATTTGTATACTGTTCAGTTTAGGTACGGATAATGGGTATTATGTATCAAGAAACAAAGTAAAACTGATCAAAGCTCAAGAAGTGCAAGTTTTTGGAATAAAAAAATTAATTTTCAGTTCTGCCTAAAAATAGTCAAACTTCTGCTATTAACAGTAGTATAATTATGCAGGGGATCAGATAATCCATCATCCTTAATAAACCCAACTGCATCAATCACCTGCCACGCTGAAGCAAAGAAACACTAATACAACACAGGGGCAGTGCAAAAGATGGTAAACCAAAATTCAAACGTCAAGTGGCTTAGCAGAGCTGGATTGAAATTTCTGACTGAAATTTAACAACCCTCTCCAGCATGTTTTTTAGTCTTCATTTTCAGATAGGAAACTGTGCTGTATGGTCTCACTCAGAAGCATCTCTCTGGTAATACTAACGTGGTTTCTGTATTTAAACATTTAGGAACCTGAAAAAGAAGATGTCAGGAAAGAACTAATCATGCCTAGGATGGAAAGGTGCTCCTGCACAAGGCACAGTCTGGTCAAGGTTAATGGAGTGAGGCAGAGGGTGGGAGAGAACTGATTGATTTGATTTTCACCACCAGTTTATGATTAGCAATTAAAGAGGGTATAATACTCCAAAAGAAGAGTGATCATAACACCTGCCATGATGTCCAAAGAGAGGTTGAACTCTCAAAACTACTGCTCGATCAGCCATAAACACACACTTCAGCAGTGGTTACTGACAGTGATTGTACTGACAGTTGTCAACCATGTGTCTCCTTTAAGGTTCCTCTAGGCACAGGTTATTTCCTCTGCAAACCCAGAGGTAATTCTATGGTTGCAAGATACTAAGAAGTCATTACCATGCTCTTGGGGCTGCAACCGCCCAGTAAAAATCCTCATCACTGGGATTGCACACAGGGTGTTGACAAGTTGACCGATTGTTTTGAGTCCAGAAAGAAACGTTCATACCAAAGCTTATTTTTATAGTTAAAATTTGCACCACCTATTTTACACATTGTTTTCTCTGCCACAAAATGAACATTATGCCTCACCTGCCTTTTAGACGACCAAAAGAAAAAACAACATGTAACAAGAGGTGACAGTTGTACTTAGCACTTGTACAGAGTGTTTTCCATGTGCAAAGACCTGAGCAAACATTCACTGGACAACAACTTTGTTTCTTTATCTTTGGCATGCAGCCTACAGGAGATGATTTAAGTGACCTTGCATTGTTGCAAACCTACTGGAGACAGAGTTATGTTATCTCCACTGAAATCAGAACTGCAGGGAAGCTGAGTAGCAAATTGAAATTCCTGATGAATTCAAACTCAGCAACTCACTGTCTGAAAAGGAAAAGAATACTTAGAGACTGGCGTCACAAATAATCACATGGCAAACACACCAAACACCTCTGCATCACAAGGCCATCTATAGAAGTCTGCATGTGGTGGAATTCCCAAGAGAGTCTTGAAAAGAGAATAATCCTATTATAAGGAATGGATTCACTAGACAAAACATCCATTAAAATTAAAGCAACAGATGACGGCTTTTCTCAACTGAATGGCTTACCTGAAAACATTCTAACATGTAAGTCAGTGGTATGCAGGAAAGTAGCCTACACTTTTCCCTGTCCTCCATCCCCAGTTTACAGATTGTATCTGCCACACAAGGAAACACACAAACTTTTGTGGTGCGAGTGGAAGTCTGCCTTGCACAGAGGAAGGATGTTCTTGAGTTTACCAGAAACTGTTTATCCAAGTCTATGGCAGCAGCTCCCAGGACATTCAGAGCTTAGCAGATTCCAGGGGCACCCATCTCCCAGGCCCCTTTCAATTGCTATGGCTCCAGCTCTTTCCCGGGCCTTTCAAAGTGTGCCCACGGTGCGTATATAGTACCAACAGCATTGCAAGCTCTGACCTCTGTTAGCTGCGCTCCACTGAGGCAGCACCCTGAAGGCCACGCCAAAAGATGCTATGTTCATTAACTTTACCACAAGAAGGGTCTTGACCTCTAATTAAGCTGTCAAAAAAGCAAAGCGTGGCAATGGCTTTGAAAGTGATTCATAGTGATATTATCTAAATGTCACTAATTGCTACAATAAAAATAGTCTTTTCCAGCTTCACTTGGCCATCCATGTTCCCTGTTTGAGGTGAATGACAGACAATAATGTTATATTTACATAAGATGAAACATTTGCAGCTCACAGAGCTTACACATGCATTTCTCGAAAGGTGGAAACTGAAGCGACAACGCAAGCAACTTGTGAACATTTTATAACCAGACTTTGTTAATGCATTGTCCTCCTCTTGCATTTTGAGCTACTGTGTCTAGTTGGGGTAACCGTCCAAGCAAAGTGCGTGAGGTCTGTTTGTCACTAAAGACTATTTGTGTCAGACCAAGAATTGCATCTGAACCAGAAACAGAAAGCACCATGGGGAAGGCAGGAAGCAGCTGGAGTGAATGAACAAGGAATGGTAAGAAAGAACTAACGGTAGATTGTCAGAAAACCTTGATAATTACCCATTCATTGGGTAGCTTCTGTAGATAAAGAAGTGATTATTATCCAAGTAAACCATTTTTTCATGCTGAACCCCAGAATAATGTAACTGAATAGCAAGTCACTCAGCAGGGCACTTCTATCAGCCAGTGAGAATGCCCAGAAACTTCCCTGGCAGAAGGGGATGGATGACAAGCTGTGAAATGAAAGGGTCTTTCACCAGCAGAGAAGGGGAAAGATGACCTGACTTAAATGGTCATCTGAGGCTGCAAATACGTAGGGGAGGTCTGGGGGGGAAAGTTGTAGAAAAAAGTGTGGTCTTTGCTTAAACAAATGTGCAGCAGGCTGCAAGCTGTGCTCCAAGAGCACTGAAGATGAAAATGACAATGGAAAGAAATGCATTTACGAGTTTGCCATTTTGCTGAGATAATTGAGTTTCTTGTTAGTAAGTTTCTCAGGGGGTTGTTCTGTTGGTTTGGGGTTTTTTGGGGTTTGGTTTTTTTTTTTTTGGTTTTTGGGGAGGGTTGTTTTGGTGGTTGTTTTTTGTTTGGTTGTTTTGTTTTATGTGTGTATGTGTGTGGTTTTTGTTGTGGTTTTGGTTTTTGTTTGTTTTGGATTTTTGTTTGCTTGGGTTTTTTGTTTTTGGTTTGGTTTGGGGTTTTTTGTTTGTTTGGGTTTTTTTTTTGTTTTGTTGTTGTTGTTGTTTTAACCAAACCTCTGTTTGGTTGAAAATTTCAGTCAAGCTTTAAATGCAGAGTATCCATAAGGTCAGCACAGGGAACCTGCATAGTTAATAAAGCATAGATAAGCAGTGTCCTTGTAACTCAACTGTAAGATTTCATTTCTGAGTAAGAAAAAGAAGAGGCTGAGCCCAGAAGTCTACAGCAGAGGCCAAGAGGGCATGACACCGTCCACTCAGAACAAGGTACGTAATTACCCACACCTAGTGAGCTTCGAGGCACATGGTGGTGTTCTGTCCGTGTTGGGATGTGCACAGCTCACACATGCCGCTCATTTTGCTTCCTAGTAAAGGCCATGATGTATTTTTTCTTCAGACACTACTCGTAAGTCTTTTAACAAGATAAATCAGTCTTTGCATCTGAGGAACAGTGAGATTTCCCATTAATATCACATCTAGATACATCAGGGCTTCTATTTTCTTTTAAGCAACTACTGATGTTTTCACATAACCAAATTTCATTCCTTTCGAGGTAAGGAAAAGTGATGAACAAAACTCACAACATGCAGGGCATCAGAGCAAAACAAAAAAACTACATCTGAATCATTAGCAGCACACAGCCAGAGCACCACCATTAAGTCCAGCTACTGCCAGTTTATCACTGCACATATCACCAGTACAGCAACTGGAGATTTATCTTTACTTTCAGATAGCGAAGGATGTAGCAGTAACCACACCACGTGCAACCGATCATTCTCAGTAATACAGAAGAAAGCAAAGCCAAAAACTAATTGTGTATATTTGTATAAATGAAACAATATTTACCCTAACACAGGAAAAAGAACACAAGGGACTTTTTAAAAATAAAAAAGCTGAATCAATCTTGTTTGCAGTGACCACCTCACATTGCTCTGCCTTTTCTTACAGTTCTAAAAATTTGAGCTACAATGAACTCAAGATGACTGTTCTCTTCTTGAAATTACATAGTAAATGTAACTAAACCTAAAATACACCTAACAAACTACTACATGACAGCTCTTTCCTTAAAAAAAATCCATGGGGTGTCAAAACAGATTTAAGAAAAAACAAACCCAAAGAAAACCAAAACAACAACAACAACAAAAACCTAACAACAACAAAAATCACCCCCCCAAGCACAAAACAAAACAAACAAAAATAAATAAATTAAAAATCACCAACAAACCACACTTCTCAAACAGTTATCTGCAGACCAGCAAGAATCCTCAGGTTTTCCTTACACTTAAAAGAAAATATACATAAAAAAGAAACTGATCATCAGCATGAGATACATGGAAAAGGCTGCTTTCTAAGAAAGTTTTAAGACTGAAGAAGTACTGAACAGATTTTAGCAATGTATCAAGGTCAAATAGCAATTTACAGAAAGTCTTTCAAGTTTTTAGGATTTCTGCTGCACAGCTGCGTCACGGTCAGTTGGGAAAAAGAGAACTCATGAGATTTAAAGTGAAATTGTCTGAACAATCTGATCTCACCTTTTATCTGGTAAGTATATTCCAGTGGTCAACAGGCTGTAAGATACAGGGACAATGCCAACTCTACAAACGAGGTTTGTTTATTCACCTATTGTGTTGACTATCTTGTATTCCTCGATACTGTGTCAGACACAATGGTCTGTGAAGATCAGAATGTGCCTAATGACCAGGCATATATCTCAAATCTCTGGTTAAGAGAAAGTCAGGAACACCCTGTTAGCTTTCAACATTCAATGCTATACACGTACCACTTCCTCAGTAGCCCGTTTTTAAATTCAGCACCACTTATTTTGTGGTAAGAATATCTGACTTGACTACATCTACCTAGATTTTTAGTACCCTCCAGTTTCTGCCAACTAGCAAATTTAGTTAGAGAACACAGGATGGATCTTCTTGCTTATAGATGGGCAAATGGACATGCGTCATGATGGAACCACTCAACTACAACATTACCACACTTACTAGAACTAGCACTCGAGACCCATCATTCCATCTTTCCTCCCGTCTACTGCTAAACCTCTCCAAATGCTGCTTATCTTGACACTTCTGCATAGCAAGATGTTTTTCATTAAAACTGCTGTCCTTTTTTCCTCCCTATTATTCCACAAAGGGGAACAGAGACACAAAGGCCAATTATGAAGTCTGCAAACAGGTTAACACACAGAGTCCATAATTACATTAATTTATCAGTATTACTACTGCTGTTAAGAGATATTCATAAGGTACCAGCCACCATAGCACCTTATTTTTTTATTACAAACATCTATATGATATCATAGGTCACAATGAAAGCAGTTTCCTCCCCCTCCCACTGGCAAGACTAAAGATTACTTGACAAAGCTTGATCATCCTAATATTCTTCACAAGCGTCAGAAAACATCTTAGATGGTTAACTGTAGAAGCGCTTCACTATTTTTTATACCTAGTAGAATGGAGGAAGTAATAAGATTTCAAAATTCATAACAACATATGTATTAAAGTCTCAAAACTATTCAGAGTAGAAAAATAGCCTATTTATAGCTGAATTTGTCATTCTTGTAAAGGACGTATCTACTGTTACTGGGTTATAGCCTTCTATTCTGAAGCCTATGGTAAAGCCAAACAAAACACAGTGAGTACATAGAGACAAAACCCTATTCCAAGAATTTTTTTTTTTTTTTTTTGAGTCTTCATGGGCTCAATTCACTCTTCAAAAGTGCTTCATGACTACAAAAGAAAGCAGAACGGTTTCATTATATGTCTGATCTTCATGAGGTCAGTTACCAATGTTTATGCTGTGGATTGACCTCTAGACCTAGTATTTGTCAGCCTCCAAAATCAAATATTAATGCAGCAAGCTAAGCTTAGCTGCTTTTACTTCCATGGGTGCAATGAAGGATAATACAAGAGTCATAGGAAACATAAGCCCAAGATACCTTCCCAGCTAGACTTCAGAAACTGGAAAAGCAAGCAACTGTTTTTGCATGAAAATAAAATCCACTTCATCAGCCAGAGAAGTGCATGTGAGATTTCACACTAACACATCTTCCCACATTGTTTATCCTCCACATCACATGCACTGAGAATCAGATAAGTCTTTTATGCATCAGACTCTGTATGTGGCACATCAACTGTCCACACATGGCAGGCCTTAAGTAAAAGGAGAGAAGGAGCAAGCAGGCACTTACCTTTAGGCTTCATCTGCAGAAGGAGCTAGGCTTCTCTACAGGGATGAATAACAACATGCACAGCCCTTACACAGATTTTTCTGTTCAGAAGGCATGGAGGGCCTCACCTTTCACCTGATCAGGACTGCAGCCAGCACACCATCCTCCAGGCACCCTGTGGAAACTCTAGTGTCGGCCATCCCAAGCCAGTGCTGGGATTTAACTCTTGCCCATCTGAACAGTGATTGAGCTATCTGCTGCCTCGCACAACCACCCCAGCTCAATATTAATGGACCAGCCTACATGTAAATAACACTCCCATTCTCATCTGAATATTTCTTACCCATGTGTAATTTATTAGAGCACCAGGTGCTATCGCTACAGTGCTCTTGCTAATACACATACCCTGCATCTCATCAAACATGCTAGGATTATTCACATAAGACGAAAGAAGTCACAGGCAGATCATTATCCCTACCCCTGCACCTCCCCCCAAGAGGGACAGTGAAATACTAGAGCAAGTCCAATAGTGAGCTATGAAGATGATGAAGGGACTGGAACATCTCTCTTATGAGGAAAGGCTGAGAGATATGGGGCTGTTTAGTCTGGAGAGAAGAAGGCTGAGAGCAGATCTTATTAATGTTTACAAATATCTCAGGGGTGGTGGGTGTCAAATAGAAGGGACCAGTCTCTTTTCAGTGGTGCCCTGTGATAGGACAAGGGGCAATGGTCACAACCTGGAACACAAGAAGTTCCACCTCAAGATGAGGAAAAACTTCTTCACCGAGAGTGTGACAGAGCCCTGGAACAGGCTGCCCAGAGAAGCTGTGGAGTCTCCTTCTTCAGAGACTTATAAAACTCACCTGGATGTGATCCTGTGTGGCCTGCCCTGGGTGATCCTGGTTTGACAGGGGGATTGGACTCGATGATCTCCAGAGGTCCCTTCCAACCCTGCCATTCTATGAACCTATGAGTTTTTAATTAAAGATTCATTTGGCTCCTATTAATTACTTCAAGGCTTAGATTATATTTATATGCCACAATCAAAGTTACTCTTCTCTGATGAGTAATAAGTGCTGCCAATGGTTTGACTGTTAGTCATGGTCACCCTTACAAGGAATCATTGTTGCTACATTGAGAAACCCTACTTTGGTTGGCCAGCTTGTATTCTGATGTCTTCACAAGATCCAAGCACATCTACCGTAAGAGAGCTCAGCAGCTCAACAACGTAGAGATTTTTACATTCTCAGCACAACGCCACTGCAAATTAAAAAGCAAAAGATGCACAAAATGGGCAATACAGTGCCCAGAGTCTTTCTGGAGACAGAGCACACAATCCCATGTAAAGTTAAGTGGGCCTGCTGTGCTACCAGCCACTTTCCCATCATCAAAAACATCCCTGTTACATCCATAACCTCTTTGTCAGGGTCCATGAAGGAGCTGACATGAGAGAGAAATGCCTAGTAATAATATAAATATTATGAACATTTCCCTAAAGCCACCCCACCCCTTTGATGCTTACAAGTACAGCGACCTAACCAATGTCCCTAGTAACACTCCCAACATTTTCTGTTTACATGTATTGCAAAGATTGAGACTGCACCAATGATATGGTGGATTCTGGGGAGTGCAGCTAATGCAACAACTATGAATACTGAATTCAGACTGTTCCCAGGAGCAAATGGCCAGTCAGGGGCGAGGTAACTCTCATCCTTTTCAAAACAGGCTTTTCAATAATTTATGTGAAAGGGTGGAGTGAGAGAGGGAGAGCAAGGATTTGTAATAGGTTTTAAGTCTTCAAGGAAGAAGAGATAATGTCTAAGAGGTTTGTGAGTCATGATAAAAAAGCAAAGAATATGTGTCTGTTGGGTTTTCTTTTTTTGTTTTCTTTTAGGAATCCACATCACTTATCTTTGGGGTTTCCTTCCATCTCATGAGATAAGAAACCCAAAATAACATACAAACATCTTTTTTTGCATCCTGTAACATCACCTTTAATTTGGTTAGTAACTGCAAAGGATTATATAAAAATAATAAGCTGAAAATGGGATAATTTTCATTGCCAGAGACAGCAGGAGGTTTCCAAATCTTACGGGTTAAAAAAGCCAATAAATTTAACAGTCTTTTGAAGATGCTAGTATAATCCTTCCAAAACTAAAGAGAACAGATGACTCAACCATATGGCCAAGTTCCACTAAAATTCTGTCTTGTAATCATAAAATATGATGTAATGTAGTTTGGTCCCAGGAGAGAGAAAGACATTAGACATATGTGACATGGACAAGCATCCCCTGGATCCATCTGGCTAGCTATTTTAAAAAGGTATTACACAAATAATCAGGGCTTTTTAGAAGTAGCCAAGATAAATATTCATAAAGCCTTCTCTTGGAAAAGAAATGGGTATTGCTCCTAAAATCTACATTAATGCATCAGTCATTATTGCTATAATAATGACAAACAGAAAAACAATGCTTGGCTAACAGGTATAATAAACTACTTACTTGTTACACCTTTCTGAAGCAATGCAGCTTTAAAGTTTGCCTTTATAAACTCTGAAAGCAAACTGTGGTTT